>JAJPUD010003330.1:26711-138046 GCA_023553655.1 Myrmecobius fasciatus | reverse complement strand
AGGAAATAAAGAATTAGTTATTCTAACTGTGAATGTGAATGGGATGAACTCTCCCATAAAGTGGAAGCAGATATCAGACTGGATTAAAAACCAGAATCCCACAATATGTTGTCTACAAAAAACACATCTAAAACATAGTGACACATATAGGATGAAGGTAAAAGGCTGGAGCAGAACCTATTATGCTTCAGGTGAACACAAAAAAGCAGGGGTAGCAATCCTTATCTCAGATCAAGTAAAAGCCAAGATAGATCTAATCAAAAGAGATAAGGAAGGAAACTATATTTTATTAAAGGGTACCATAGATAATGTAGCAATATCAATACTAAATATATATGCACCAAGTGCAATAGCATCCAAATTCCTAGGGGAGAAATTAAGAGAGATGCAAGAAGAAATAGACAGCCAAACGATACTAGTGGAGGATCTCAACCTAGTTCTCTCAGAATCAGATAAATCAAACCACAAAATAAACAAGAAAGAAACTAGGGAGATAAACCAATTGTTAGAAAAGTTAGGTATGATAGATCTATGAAGAAAATTGAATGGGGACAGTAGGGAGTTTACTTTTTTCTCAGCAGTCCATGGAACTTATACAAAAATTGACCATGTGTTAGGGCATAAAAACCTCAAAATCAAATGAAGAAAGGCAGAAATAGTAAATGCATCTTTTTTCAGATCATGATACAATAAAAATCACATGCAATATAAGGCCAGGAGAAAATAGACCAAAAGTTAATTGGAAATTAAATAATCTAATCCTGAAGAATGAATGGCTGAAAGAGCAAATCATAGACACAATCAATAATTTCATCCAGGAGAATGACAATAAGGAGACAACATACCAAAATTTGTGGGATACGGCCAAAGTGGTTATAAGGGGCAATTTTATATCTCTAGATGCTTACATGCATAAAACAGAGAAAGAAAACATCAAAGAATTGGGCTTATTATTTAAAAAAACTAGAAAAAGAACAAATTAAAAACCCTCAATTAAATACCAAATTGGAAATTCTGAAAATAAAAGGAGAAATTAATAAAATAGAAAATAAGAAAACTATTGAGTTAATAAATAAAACTAAGAGTTGGTTCTACAAAAAAACCCAACAAAATAGATAAGCCTTTAGTTAATTTGATAAGAAAAAGGAAAGAGGAAAATCAAATTGTTAGTCTCAAGAATGATAAGGGAGAACTTTCCTCCAATGAAGAGGAAATTAGAGCAATAATTAGGAGTTACTTTGCCCAACTTTATGCCAGTAAGTTTGATAATCTAAATGAAATGGAGGAATATTTACAAAAATATAGATTGCCCAGGTTAACAGAAGAGGATATAAATTATTTAAATAGCCCCATATTAGAAAAAGAAATAGAACAAGTTATTAACCAACTCCCTAAGAAAAAATTTCCAGGGCTAGATGGATTTACATGTGAATTCTACCAAACATTCAAAGAACAATTAATTCCAATACTATACAAACTATTTGAGAAAATAGGGACAGAAGGTATACTGCCAAATTCCTTTTATGAGACCAATATGGTGCTGATAGCTAAACCAGGTAGGGTGAAAACAGGGAGAGAAAACTATAGACCAATTTCCCCAATGAATATTGATGCAAAAATTTTAAATAAGATATGAGCAATGAGATTACAGAAAGTCATCCCCAGGATAGTACACTATGATCAAGTAGGATTTATACCAGGGATGTAGGGCTGGTTCAATATTAGGAAAACTATCAGCATAATTAATTATATTAATAACCAAACTAACAAAAACCATATGATTATCTCAATAGATGCAGAAAAAGCATTTGATAAAATCCAACACCATTTCCTACTGAAAACACTAGAGAGTATAGGAATAAATGGGCTTTTCCTTAAAATGATCAGTAGCATCTATTTAAAACCATAAGCAAGCGTCATATGTAATGGAGACAAACTAAAACCATTCCCAATAAGATCAGGAGTGAAATAAGGCTGCCCACTGTCACTATTACTATTTAATATTGTATTAGAAATGTTAGCTTTAATTGTTGGTGGAGCTGTGAACGGATACAGCCATTCTGGAGAACAATTTGGAGCTATGCTCAAAAAGTTATCAAACTGTGCATACCCTTTGACCCAGCAGCATTTCTATTGGGCTTATATCCCAAAGAAATCATAAAGGAAGGAAAAGGCCCCACATGTGCAAGAATGTTTGTGGCAGCCCTTTTTGTAGTGGCTAGAAACTGGAAATTGAATAGATGCCCTTCAATTGGAGAATGGCTGAATAAATTATGGTATATGAATGTTATGGAATATTATTGTTCTGTAAGAAATGACCAGCAAGATGATTTCAGAGAGGCCTGGAGAGACTTACATGAACTGATGCTGAGTGAAATGAGCAGAACCAGGAGATCATTATACATGGCAACAACAGTACTATATGACGATCAATTCTGATGGACATGGCTCTCTTCAACAATGAAATGTTTCAAACCACCTCCAATTGTTCACTGAAGAAAGCCATATACACCCAGAGAGAGGGATGCGAAATGTGGACCACAACATAACATTCTCATACTCCTTGATTGATGTTTGCTTACATTGTGTTTCCTTTATCTGATATATCGTTTGTGTAGATAAGATTTTTCTTGCACACCAATGATAAGTTTGGAAATATGTATACATATATTCGATTTGCCAATATTTTAACATAATTAACATGTAGTGGATATCCTGCCATCTAGGGGAGGGGTGGGGAGTTGGGGGGAAAAATTTGTAACGGAAAGCTATGTAAGGGTTATTGTTGAAGAATTACCCACACATATGTTATGCAAATAAAATAAAAATTAAAAAAAAAAAAAGAAAATGAAGGATAAACAACATCATCAATAACAACTATGTATATATGTGTGTCTACAGTAACATATGTGTGTGCCACATGACACAAATAACAAACTCCTTAGGAAAAAAAAAAAAGAAATGTTAGCTTTAGCAATAAGAGAAAAAAAGAGATAAAAGGAATCAGAGTAGGTAATGAAGAAACCAAATTATTACTCTTGGCAGATGACATGATGGTATACTTAGAGAACCCTAGAGACTCAACTAAGAAACTACTAGAAACAATTCACAACTTTAGCAAAGTGGCAGGATTCAAAATTAATTCACATAAATCATCAGCACTTTTATATATTACCAACAAAATGCAGCAGCAAGAGACACAAAAAGAAATTCCATTCCAAATAACGAATGATAGGATAAAATATTTGGGAATCTATCTGCCAAGGAAAAGTCAGAAACTATATGAACTAAACTACAAAACACTTTCCACACAAATAAAATCAGACAATCAATTGGAAAAACATTAAGTGCTCATGGGTAGGCAGAGCGAATATAATAAAAAATGACAATACTACCCAAACTAATGTACTTATTTAGTGCCATACCAATCAAACTCCCAAGAAATTATTTTACAGATCTAGAAAAAATAGTAGGAAAGTTCATTTGGAAGAACAAAAGGTCAAGAATTTCAAGGGAATTAATGAAAAAAAAAGACAGATGAAGGTGGCCTCGCTGTACCAGATCTAAAACTATATTATAAAGCAGCGGTCATCAAAACCGTTTGGTACTGGCTAAGAAATAAAGCAGTTGATCAGTGGCACAGAATAGGTTATCAGGACAACCTAGGCAATAACCTTAACAATCTAGTGTTTGATAACCCAAAGACCCCAGCTTTTGGGATAAATACTCACTATTCGGCAAAAACTGCTGGGAAAATTGGAAACTAATGTGGAAGAAATTAGGGCTTGACCCATACCTAACACCACATACCAAGATAAGATCTAAATGGGTTCATGATCTAGATATAAAGAGGGACTTTGTAAGCAAGTTAGAGGAACGTAATATAGTTTATCTCTCAGATCTGTGGAGATGGAATAAATTTATGTCCAAAGAAGACCTGGAACTCCTCATTGAACACCAGATGGATAATTTTGATTACATTAAGTTAAAAAGTTTCTGTACACATAAAACAAATACAGACAAGATTAGGAGGGAAGCATCAAATTGGGAAACAATCTTTACATTTAATAGTTCTGATAAAGGCCTCATTTTAAAATATATAGAGAATTGTCTCATATATATAAGAATTCAAGCCACTCTTCAATAGATAAGTGGTCAAGGGATATGAACAGACAATTTTCAGATGATGAAATTAAAACTATTTCTAGTTATATGAAAAGTTGCTCCAAATCACTATTGATCAGAGAAATGCAAATTAAGACAACTCTGAGGTACCACTACACACCTGTCAGATTGGCTAAAATGACAGGAAAAGATAACGATAAATGTTGGAGGGGATGTGGGAAAACTGGGACACTAATACATTGTTGGTGGAACTGTGAACGGATCCAACCATTCTGGAGAGCAATCTGGAGCTATGCTCAAAAAGTTGTCAAACTGTGCATACCCTTTGACTCACCAGTGTTTCTATTGGGCCTATATCCCAAAGAGATCTTAGAGGAGGGAAAGGGACCCACATGTGCAAGAATGTTTGTGGCAGCCCTTTTTGTAGTGGCTAGAAACTAGAAACTGAAGTGATGCCCATCAATTGGAGAGTGGCTGAATAAATTATGGTACATGAATGTTATGGAATATTATTGTTCTATAAGAAACAACCAGCAGGATGATTTCAGAGAGGCCTGGAGAAACTTGCATGAACTGATGCTGAGTGAAATGAGCAGAACCAGGAGATCATTATACACAACAACAACAACAATATTACATGATGATCAATTCTGATGGACATGGCTCTCAGCAACAAAGAATTGTCTCAAACCAGTTCCAATTGTTCACTGAAAAAAACCATATATACCCTGAGAGAGGGATATGAAATATGGACCACAATGTAACATTTTCATAATCTCTATTGACATTTGCTTGCATTGTGTTGCCTTTCTCTGATTTTCTTTCTTTTTTTTTTTTCTTGTAGATAGGATTTTTCTTGCACAACTTGTCCAGTATTTCAACATTATTAACATATAGTGGACTTCCTGCCATCTAGGGGAGGGGAGGGGACTGGGGGTAAAATTTGTAATGGAAAGCTTTGTAAAGATCAATGTGTTATACAAATAAAAAGCTTTAATTAAAAAAGCTTTTAATTAAAAAAATGTGTTATACAAATAAAAAGCTTTAATTAAAAAAAATCAAGAAAACTGGAATTTAAGTTCTTCTTCCCTTATTAGTTGTGTGACCTTGAGCAACTAAGATAATAAATTATTGATGTATTGGCAAACCTATATCCAGGAAAGAAAAAGTTCCCAGAAAAAGAAACTCTAGGGGCAACTCAAGAGGTATACTGTTATACAGTTGCATGTTTAAATATGCCTTTTTGAATAAATATTCTCAAACTCACAATCTCCCTTCACATTTTGACTGGAAAAGTGAGTTAGATTAGCTAAGTCGAATTTAACCTTGGATTCAGGTCTCCCAAGCATAAGAGAAGGTCAAGGAGCCTTGAGAAGAAACTTTATTATGTTGTTTCAAATCTCTAAAAATGTGTCTTGGAAATTCTTAACAATATTATAATTATTTGACTAAAGTAGAGGTACAGATGTGCATATCCCCAAATGTTTTGTGTACTTAAATCAGTATGGCCACAAATACCAGGTTTGATATGGTTATAGATAATTTTAGATTTTAACACAGTTGATATTGGCAATTGGATTCTGCAAACTATATTCTTTTGCATTTTTGGGGGGACATTAAAATTTTTATTGAGTATCCCTGATGTGTGGAGGGGATGAAACTGTCATAAGAATGTTTCAAGTGTTTCAAAAAAAAATTACTCCTTGTTTAATTACAAAGTTTTGCTAAGCAGTGAACATGTTTTGATGTAGCATATAGCAAGCTGAAACTTTTTATGGTTGAAAGAACTCAGAAAGTATTTTTTTCCAGAAGGGATTATAATGGTGTGCAAATCCCAGTGCATTTGAAATATGAGATTGGTAATCATAAAACAATATTGATTATAAAACGGTTAGCATAGAAGTAGGTGGGGACGGGATTAAAAAAAAAAAAATCCAACAACAACCATGACTCATCACAGTAGGAAAATGGAAGAATTTCCCTTTTAGGAGGGAAAGGGAGAAAGGAAGTTGGAAACTTTTTGAGAAAGGATAATGAAGTAGCATGCTTTGAGATAAAAGGCTTTGGACCCTCTCTTGTTTTAACTTCTCTTTCAAATAAGTTTTTGATTACCTTTCTTCCTATAACAGGGATTTTTAACCTTTTATTTTGTCAGACTTGTTTGCCATATGGACCTCATGTCAGAATAATATTTTTACATATATGAAATAAAATAGAACTACAGTGGAAACCAATTATAGGAATATAGTTATCAAAATATTTAAAATAACAACAAAATTAAGAATGCCTGCCCTATATTAAAAAAAAATTAATCTCCAGTGGCAAAATTTTTGAGATCCTTTAGAGTTTTTCCTCCTCTGTTTTATATGATTTTTGAACATAATCTTTTCTGTGGTCATTTCTCACTAAAGAATTCTCTTAAAGAGAAATTGTTTTAAAATCCTTATCTTGGCTTGCCTTACTCTGTTGGAAACCTCAAAGAGTTGTTCTGCTATGATGTAGTTCTTTGCTTTGTGAAGTAGACCAAGAAAATAGTTCTATGATATCTGTCTCTGCTTCACACAAACCATTTTGGAAAAGAAAGAGAATAATATATTATGTTGATTATTGTGGGATACAATATTAAAGGCTTTTAAAATATTATTTGATTACTTATCTAGGTCAAAATAGAAATGGGGGTTAGGATTGTTTTCATCTGAAAAAAAATTAGATAATTCTCATTTCCAGGAGGAAATGATGTTTTAGAGTTATTCATAATGCTATATGTTTGCAACTTTGGGGAAAAATATAGAGAAAAAGGATTGGCAGATGTGGGTGGGTACTAAAAGCTCTCAAGGCCACTTGTAGCTTCATCTGCCTGAAGCTGTTCAGTATGTTTAAACCATTTGGGTATTTCCTGTGTTCCCAGGATCTGAGATATTATGATTAGTTAGCTAGTCAGAGATAATCCATATGTCTTGTCTTGATTGCCTGCCCAATTGTCAAATTGTTATAAACAACTTAGTTTTACACTATTACCAAAGCCATCATAAGATCAATCCTTAGCCTTGTTTCTATGTTGAACTTGGAGGTTTAATTGTCTGCAGATAATTAGGCCAAGGTTAAGATTGAGATGTAGATTCTTTTGTTAGTTGTCTGGAGAGAACCCCGGCATGGAAAGATCATGGGAATGGGGATTGGCTTGTGAATAATGGAATATTATTGGGCAATAAAGGAAGGATGTGAGGAATCTGGAGAAAGATTGAAACAGTTGTATAAATTGGTTCAGAAGAAAAGAAGCAGACCCAAGAGCACAATTTATGTGACTATACCAGTGTGAATAAGACAATCTCTTGGAGAAGTTGACTTCTGAGTATTATGTAGAAGAACCAAAAAAGGTCAAGGAAAACAGAACATGAACCCAGGCTTATACCAGGGAATCAGGAGACTTCTCAGACAGATAGAGATAGGGACTGTAACTGATTTCTTTGATGTAAGGAACTCCCTATGTAAGTTGGTATCTTCTCTGGTTGGTATCTTTTCTGCAGCTTAAATCATGAGTTTTCCCATATTGGGTCTTTTATGCTTAATAATTTTCTTTGTCACAAGTGAGAGTTTGATCAAAAGTGATTGACTTTGATAAAGTCAAAAAGCATAAAACTTTTCTTTTTTCCCTAAATGCATTGGATTTGAAGTCCGGAGATTTGTAATTAAATGAGCACTCTGCCACTGAGGAGATGCTTGACTTTGCACTAGTCGTTTAGGGTTTTTGGGCTGTAAAATGAGAATAATACACAACCTTCCTGACACATTCATTGTAAGGATCAAGTGTGTAAAGTATTTAAAATGTGACATAAATGTCAGTTACCCAAACCAATGCCATCAGGCCCAAGGAGCCTTTAATGACTAGCCCAAAGCCATATAGATAATTACCTGCAATCAGCTAGAAGCTAGATTCTAGAATCTAGCTTTCCTGATTCCCAGTCCAGTGTCATTATTTGCAGATGGACTTGCGGGGGAACTGAAGACAAGCTATCCCCCATGTAAGGATCATTCTAGGACTATGTAAGCATGATTGTTTCTAGATCATTATGCTTGGCCATGCTCCCTGGGGATTAAAATGTATTAATTAGTAACAATCCAAAAACTAGTTGTGGTCCCAGAAAAGAGGAGCAGGAACCATAGGTGAGAAATTAGGAGGTCACATAAAAAAAGAGATCCTCTCTCCCCCAGCCAAAGACAGAGGTAAAAGAAAAGAGACACTGCTAATTGTGATGAGAATGGCAAAGAGTAGATGAAGAGACATGAATAACAGAAGTAAGCAGAAAGATCAGGGGCATAGAGACTAGTACCCTTCTAAAGACAGCCTGACAGCCCCATTGAGCCAGATAGCCGCTCTGAGTCCAGATTCACATACATGTCCTCTGACTTTAAATGCAGAGTTCTTTCTGCTCTATCTCCCCTATTTCTATCACATGATGTCTGTTTTTCTGCATTATCTATGATATAGCTATATTGCCTTTCCACTCATCTATTACTTTGATTTTTTTTTTTTTTTTACTCTTTTGGTCTTATTTTTATTTTACGTTTTTACTCTTTTGGTTTTTTTTTTTTAAATTATTATCTTCTGCTGTATATATGCACATTTTGAAGTTTCAGTAGTTAATTGCATTCTGACTTTGCTTTGGAGAATCAGATACAATTAACTCTCTCCCTCTCCCACTCCATTATCAGACAAGGAAAAGGTTTGCTGTACTTGGATATGTCCAATATGTAGATAATTGGATGTGATTCAGTGAATTGTTGATACAGATTTTCTGACATTGCTTTGAAAATGCCTTTTACTTCCCTTTCCCTCTGAAAACAAAATTATGTTCCTCCTCTCTCTAACCTTTTTGCTATTCATTTTGCATTTTACTCCCTGCCTGCAAAGGAGATTTGTTTTCTTTCTCCTTATTTCCTTTACAATATTTTTCTGAAAATGGCTACTATATTGTAGGTATTGGGAGGCATAGGAAGACAAGAGGAGTTAGAAATAGAAACCCCAGTGGCAAAGTAACTTCCCAGGGGAGAGCAAGTGCAGGTTTTCCCACGGTTTTAGGCCAGAACCCTCAATATTGACTCCTGCAAATCGGGGAGATTTGATTTGGTCTCAGTGTTAGTTTTGTTTCCCTTCAACAGAATCCAATAGTTTTCTTCCAGCAGCCTTTTCCCTTGTCAGCTGGCTCTCTTCCAGCTAGGGCCAAGTTAGATGCAATTGAACATTAGCTTAAGTCTAAGGTTTGGGGTTTTGGTGTATTTTGGATTGGCTTGAGTTGTGCCAGGCCAGAGGCTTTTGTTTTCTTTGT
Organism: Myrmecobius fasciatus; assembly: GCA_023553655.1. Classification (NCBI taxonomy): domain Eukaryota; kingdom Metazoa; phylum Chordata; class Mammalia; order Dasyuromorphia; family Myrmecobiidae; genus Myrmecobius; species Myrmecobius fasciatus. Next base: position 128,594 of record JAJPUD010003330.1, on the reverse strand, counting down.
GAATGTCATGCTAAAGAAGGGTTACTTCCCTTCTCAGGGAAATGAGCTTCACTTTCCTAGAAGGCATTCTAGGAAAAATTTTCTGGGTAGGGGAGAGGAGGGAAACTAATATAAGAAGATAGGAAGAAAAACTTAGATGCTGAATGGGATGTGAAAAAAGGACAAGCACTCTTTTCAGGAAATTGAGGTATTATTATTATTTATCTTCAATAATAATAATTCATGAGTTCTTCAAATCTGTGTATTTGCACCATTCTTTTTCTTTCTCTTTACTTCTCAGAGGTCACCTTTCTTTCACCTTTCATTCATTTTCCAGAGTGCAGTTACCAGAATAGGTAACCCAAGGGCTAAACTATATCTATCACCAAGAGATAAGGGTACATGAACTTCCTTTCGAAACAACATTGTGCTCTAGGATCTCTATTCCTGATTGCTACACACTTCCAGGTCAAATCTTCTATCAAATGTGGAAAACCAATAGAGTTGACAGAGGAGTCCAGAGCGTTTCAGTGAAGTTTCCTTTGGGACAGGCTTGAATGTTAGATGTGACAAGAGCTGGGAGGATTTGGAGAAAATAATTGCAGGAAAAAGTTTTAAAAAGCCCCCTTTTCCCCCCAAACCACCCCAAATTCCAAGATTATAAGACTTTAAAAAAAATGTACTCAGTTTCTTCTTTTCCCAAAAACCTCCAACACATATCTTAAGCTTTTCTAATTCCATTCATGGGACTAATTAAGGTTTTAGGATGTTAGTTGCATAAAATAAAAGTCCCTCAAGATAATGCTTGGGAATTTGGCTTTGAAATAAAGAGTTGCTCAGTGAACCTAGCCAACAGAGGTGAGATCAGCACAGGAATTTGTTTCATCTTTTTCAGACACATGAAAAGTGAGGAGTTTCTAATAGGATCAAATCTTATGACAGGTAAAAGGATAATTGCCAAAAAGTGACCTTGCAAGGCCATGGAAAACCTCCAATCAGTACAGGCTATTCAGCAGCCTTGCCTTTGCCAATAAGAGGACATGAACAAGTAATCCTTTCATATCTGTTGTGGTGACAGCTGGAGCTAATCTGGCAGCTCAGCTTTTCAAGCTATAAGTGATGGGGAGGTTATCGGCAAGAAACCAGTATTCTTGCTGCTTCTTACCTGGGATGATGAATCCTAAATTGAAAAGTTTGAACAAGCCAGCCCAAAGACAGATGGGTTTTTGCTGCCTGACAGCTAATGAACACTGACAGGGTAGGTAATCTCTTGGATCTGGCAGCAGAAAGGAGCATTTAGATTCTGAGCTCTTTGTGCCCCTCTGAAACAGGTAGCCAGCAGAGAAAAGCAGGTGTCTTGGCAGTCACATCAGGACAGGGGCCTAGATAAATGGCACTTTTTCAAGCTGCTTTTGTATGGAGCAAAGCTTGGAGGGTGCTTGGCAAGACAATAGATCTAGGCAAGATATCCCTAGCACTGTATAGGGATTATTATTGGTATTTATCCTGATCCTTTTTTTTTAGAGGTCTGAGCATAATTCATAAATCATAACACCCTAAAATTATTTAGTCAATTTTTCTTTTAAGAAAGGAACTGAGGGAAAAATTTAAAAATATTTTATACATAATGTAATGTAGAGCTTAGGGCTACCCCCTTGTTCTGTGCCAACAATGGAAAAACTTCACCTGGACATTTATCTTCATAGGCAAAGTAATTTGTGGGGTGTTTGCTGAAGATCTCAACTTCTCAATATAGTTATTATTACATTGATGAATGGAATTGATGACTTTCTTAAATGTGGATAGATATGAGGAGAGAGGGAAGGAGTCTGGGAACTTGGAAGGAAAAAGATTTACGTCTTTATTTTTATTAATATCTAACTGAAATTCAGCAGGAAATTAAAAAAGTATATATTCTGAGAAATCTGCAGGCTTCACCAGACTTTCAAAGATATCCTGGGTAGGATCTGACCAGTTCAACATTGATCTTTCAGTGTCTCATTTTGTTCCAATTTTTTAGCAGTTAACAGAAGGAGATTTATTTAACCTTAGCTGGAGAGAGATACTTCTATGCATTGAAAACTGCTTGAATTGTTTTAGCCAAATGAAACACTTTTGCCTGGATTGTCCTTCCAATTTTCTACCAGTCAACTATTCAAAAACCTTGAGATCCTGGAGCTTCCCTAGTCTGCTTCATACTCATGTGACCAGAAATGAAAACAACAACCTTAGCTACCCTGAGCCAACTAAGACTCCATGACCTCAAAACCTTTTAAGGAAAAATTAGTCTAATTTTAATGGAGTAAGAACTTGCTTTTATCATATAAGGGGTTCTTGATTCAAAAAAGTTAAGAACTCCTAACTTAGTGTTTCTTTGATGTGTTAATAGTAACTTCCCTTGCCTTCTTCACTTTATTCCTTTTTAAGAGTTTTGAAGTGTATTCAAAGTGGTTTTTGTGCTTCATGTTAAGTCACACTCACACACATACACAACAACAACCCATGACTTTTCTCTCTAGTGTGAACTAGAAATCATTACTAAAATTTAAGGCTTGAATTTATTGGACTTTTGCATCCTAATCAGTTTGTTCTTGCTATTTGAGAAATTGGTGTATAAAAGCTTCAATACTTAGAAATTAATCATGTATCATCAATTTCACAATTGAATATGAATCTTTCCAATATCATTTTCCTTTATTGCAGTTCTATAAATTATTCTTCTGGTTCTTCACCCTTCCATCCATTCTTATCCCTCTTCCCAAGTATCTCTGATTCTATGCCTTTGGACATTTCTTAGGGTTATGGTAAAATTGTTTTCCATTATATTTGTAAACCATATTTTTCAGTGATTTCTTTTTAAAATTATTTATTCTGAACTTAAGAAAAAAAACAAGAATTTCCACTACATAGTAGAATAGAAGAAAAAGATGATTGTACATCAAGCTTCCCCTAAAGATGGCTACCATTAGACAGGTGTATGTGTGTTTGTGTGTGTGTGTTTATATGTATATACACAGAACACACACATTATCTATACATATATAAAATCATTCTATGCATATTTATATTTAACAGTTCTTTACATGCAAATAGCTTCTTCCATCCTATTTCTTGTAGTTAGAGTATTTATACTAATCAAAATGAATTAAAAACTTAAAGTTGTTAAAACAATATTGCTGTTATTGTATATAGTGTTCCATTGGTTCTGCTCATTTTGCTCTTCCTTATTTCTTGAAAGTCTATCCATGTTTTTTTAAGATTATTGAGCTTGTCATTTCTTACATACAGTATTATTTCATCACAACTATAGACCACAATTTGTTCAGCCATTTCCCAATTGATAGACATCCCTGCAATTTCTAGTTCCTTGTCACCAAAAAGATCTGCTTTAAATATTTTAGAACATGTAGTTTTTTTTTCTCTAATCATCTTGAGAAACAAACCACTTAGTAGTGGTATTGGTAGGTCAAAGGGTATAAGTAGTTTAATAACTCTTGGGCATAATTCCTTATTGCTCTCTAAAATGGATAGATCACAACCATTCTGGAGAGCAATTTGGAGCTATGCTCAAAAAGTTATCAAACTGTGCATACCTTTTGACCCAGCAGTGTTTTTATTGGGCTTGTATCCCAAAGAGATCTTAAGGGAAGGAAAGGGATCCACAAGTGCAAGAATGTTTGTGGCAGCCCTTTTTGTAGTGGCTAGAAACTGGAAACTGAATGGATGCCCATCAATTGGAGAATGGCCGAATAAATTGTGGTATATGAATGTCATGGAATATTATTGTTCTGTAAGAAATGACCAGCAGGATGAGAGATTTGCCTGAACTGATGCTGAGTGAAATCAGCAGAACCAGGAGATAATTATATATGGCAACACCAAGACTATATGATGATCAATTCTGATGGACATGGCTCTCCTCAACAATGAAATATTTCAAACCAGTTCCAATTGTTCCGTGAAGAAAGCCATATACACCCAGAGAGAGGGATATGAAATGTGGACCACAACATAACATTTTCATGTTCTCTATTGATGTTTACTTGCATTATGTTTCCCTTCTCAGGGGTTTTTTTTTTTTCTTTCTTGTAGAGCTGACTTTTCTTGCACAGACAGATAACTGTAAAAATATATATACACATATTCAATTTGTCAAATATATTAGCATAATTAACATGTAGTAGACTTCCTGCCATCTAGGGGAAGGGTGAGGACTAGGGGGGAAAAATTTGTAATGGAAAGTTTTGTAAGGGTCAGTGTTAAAAAAATTACCCATACATATGTTTTGCAAATAAAAAGCTTTAATAAAAAAAGAATTCAAAAATAAAATAAAATGAATGGATCAATTCACAATTCCACCAATGTGAATTAATATACCCATTTTTCCCCATCTCTAACATTTGTCGCTTTCTCCTTCAATCATTTTAGCCAATTTGATAGCTTATCAAATGATAAATAAAGGTTATTTTAATTTGCTTTTCTCTATAATCAATGATTTAGACCAATTTTTTCATGTTACTATAAATAGTCTTTCTTCTTTGGAAAACTGTCTGTTCATGTCCTTTGACCATTTATCAATTGGGGAGTGACTCATTCTTAAAGATTTGACAAAATTCTTTATATATTTGAGATAATGAAACTTTTATCTGAGAATCTGTCTATAAAAATTTCCCACCAATTTTCTGCTTTTCTTTTGATCTTGGTTATATATATATATTTTTTTATTTGTACAAACGTTTTTTAAAAAAATATTTTTTTATTTTCAAAATATATGCAAAGAAAGTTTTCAACATTCACCCTTGCAAAACCTTGTTCCAAAATTTTCTCCCTCCTTTCTCTCATCCCCTCCTTGATGGCTCTCTCCATCACAAATTTATCATAATTGGCCTGATTGACCTCATTGTTGAAAAGAGCCAAGTCCATCAGAACTGATCATCACGTAATTTAGCTGTTGCTGTGTTCAATGTTCTCTTGGTACTACTCCCTTCACTCAATGTCAGTTTATGTAAGTCTCTTTATGCCTTTCTGAAATCATCTTGCTGGTCATTTTTTATAGAGCAATAATATTCCATAACATTCATATACTATAATTTATTCAGCCATTCTCCAATTGATGGGCATCCACTCAGTTTCCAGTTTCTTGCCACTACAAAAAGGGCTGCCACAAACATTTTTGCATGTGTGGGTTCTTTTCTCTTTTTTATGATCTCTTTGGTATAGAAACACTGCAAGATTAAAGGGGTATGTTTGACAGCGTTTTGGGCATAGTTCCAAATTGTTCTCCAGAATGGCTATATTAGTTCACAACTCCACCAACAATGTATTAGTGTCCCATTTTTCCCATATCCCCCTCCAACATTTATCATTATCTTTTCCTGTCATTTTAGCCAATCTGAGAGTGTGTAGTGCTACTTCAGAGTTGTCTTAATTTGCATTTTTCTAATCAATAGTGATTTAGAGCATTTTTTCATGTGATTAGAAATGGTTTCTTCATCTATCTGTTGATATCCTTTGACTATTTATCAATTGGAGAATGGCTTGTATTCTTACAGATTTGAATAAATTCTCTATACAATTTAGAAATCAGGTCTTTATTAGAACAAACCTTTTTAACTTAATGTAGTCAACATAATTTTATATTTTATACTGTCTTTTTTTGGTCTGTTTTCTATGCAAAGTTTATTGGGATTGCCTTGGAGTTTTCTAGTTTTTTTTTTTGTTTGTTTGTTTGTTTGTTTGTTTGTTTTTTAACAATTTTTAGGAAATGATGAATTCTTATACCCCAAACTTAAATTTTTACATTTTTACATTTATTAAATACAAGATTACTGTATTTATTTGCTGCTGCAAATCTATTCTGTTCTACTGATCTAGTTTTCTATTTCTTAGCCAGTACCAGATAGTTTTGATTATTAATACCTTATAATATATTTAAGATCTGATACTGGTAAGCCTCCTTCCTTTGCATTTTGTTTGACTAATTCCTTTGATAAGTTATTCTTGTTTTTTTTTTTTTTTGTTCTTCCAAATGAATTTTGAAAGTAAAGTTGTTATTTTTATTGCATTTTGTAGAAATTTAGGATATTGTAAAATCAGAACATTTAATGTCTAGTGCAAAGTAAGGATATAGCCACCTAATTGTAAAGACTGAGTTTGTGTCAAGTTTTATTACATTTTATGACTGATAATTAAAAGTTAAAGGAAGTTTGAATAGAAATAGGTTTAGAAAAATCAAACAATGGATTAATTGATCATAAGATCAAAATTTTAGAGGTATAAGAGAATTAAGAAGTCTCTAGTCCAGAGATATCAAACTCAATCTGTGGATTGCATATTTTTTTAACTTAGAAAACTTCAAATTAACATCATATGTTACATTATAGTTTTATTTATCTTGTTAAATTGTTTCCCAATTACATCTTAATTTGTTTCTGGTACATTTGAGGAATTTTCTAGTTGTGAGATTGATATCTCTGATCCTGTCTAACTTCCCATTTTATAGACAAGGGAATGGAGAAGTGACTTACTTCCTCAAGTTTAAGAGGATGAATTAGGATTTGAATCCAGAACCTTTTTTTTTTAATAAAGCTTTTTATTTACAAAACATATGAGTGACCTTTCAACATTGACCTTTGCAAAAAAACTTTTTTTTTTCCCAAGCTTTTCCTTTCCTTCCCCCCACCCCTCACCCCTAGATGACAGGTAATCTAATACATGCTAGATAGGATAAATTATATGACAAAATACAATACATGTATACATATCTATACAGTTATCTTACTGCACAAGAAACATCAGATCTAGAAAGAGAAGAAGAAAAAAACAACCTAAGAAGGAAAACAAAATGCATGGAAATATTCACAGAAAGCGGTAAAATGCTGTGTTGCGGTTCATTCTCAGTTCCCGCAGGCGTCTCTGAATCCAGAACCTTAGGAAAGAAGATCATGAGTTGTAGTAACACAAATGAAGTGACAATATCATTTTCTTCTTACTACTATGAAACTCTAGCTTGCTTCCTTGTATTTTTGCCCATGGATAATCTCAGTAGGTATATGTGTGTGCATTAGTCTGAATTCAGTAGTTGTGCTGTCTCTGCATGTACATACAGTTGCCATGGAAATGTTAGACATTCAGTTTTGTTTCCCCTGTTTCACTGACTAGGAAATTTTCTACTCAGTGGCAGCACAGTTCCCAAATGTGGGGGCCCCAAAAAATCATTTTCATGTTAACTTTTGCAAGAGTTGAGTGGCAAACACAGTAGATTTGAAACTTCCTTGTTTGTTACTTGTAAATGCAGTAAACTATTTAACAAAACTAAGTTCAAAAGTATTTGGATTTAAGTGTCAGTATGTTTATTCCAATAGTATGAAGAATATATAGTTTTGTTCAGGGCTCCAAGTTGGTTGTCACATCTGACTGAACCTGTAACCTATTTTGAAGGAGTATATTGTGCCCTCAGCCAGAGTGTTCATAGTAGAAGAAAAAATGAAGGAGTCTTGGCAGTCTTTTTTTTTTTTTTTCCCCTTATGGTGTCTTATAAAACACAATTAAGTCTTTAGGTTTTTTTATGTTAATATGATTGTGGCACCCTCTCCCCCTCCCTCACCCCAAAAGTAAAAGATACCTATGGAAAAGAAACATCTTTGAGTATACTTTAAAAACTGACTTTATAGAAAATTAAGGTCCATCCATAATGTTTGAGGTTTGACTATAAAGTAATATTTTTAGAAAGTAACAGAATCATAATGTGCTATATAGTATGAACTGGAAAGGATCTTTACGAAGGGTCTGTCTTCAAGTATTAGACTTTCTCTTAGCATGACCTTTCAGAGCTCTTTGAAATATTGTTGCTTTGAACCTACAAGATTTAAAGCTGAGAAATCAGATTACCTAAATGGATTATCCTGTGTTTTATTTTATTTACCAGATGTGGCCACAGATTTAGGCTACTAATTTTTTTTTTTTTTTTTGTATCCATCCTCAAAGGACAAAGATTTGTCACCAATGGTGATATTTAGTGAGTGTTATATGGGGCTAGAATAAGATTTTGGAAGAATAGTTCTTATAGAAATAGACTTGTTATTAAATCTATGTGGCTACACCTCTTGGAAAACATGGGTGGAGAGTCCTGGGGATTTTCCCAGGGGTTAGTATGCTGCAGCATATAGATATCTCTGGGCATTGGCTTTTTTTTTTTTTTTTAATTACTTTGTGTGTGTGTATGTTTGTATTTACATTATTTACATCATTATCCTCAGTAGTTTTCCCTACTTCTAAGAGAATCGTCCTATATAACAAATAATATTTTTAAAAAAGAGGAAAAAATTAGTACTACAATCAATATACTAAAATGTTTGAAAACATACAACGTACAACACATATGTATGTACCTACCACCTCCTCAAAAGAGTGGTTTGGAAATATCCTCATAAATCTTAATTTGAATCATGTTTGATATTTATAATTATTTACTTAAAAACCTTGAGTTAGGCAAGAGCTACCTTCTTATCCTCCCACCTCAAATTCCATGCCTCCATTTGAGAACAAGTGAAAAACAAAACCCATCATAAATCTGTATGTCAATCAGAGCATATTTCCATGTTGGCCATGTCCAAAAAATATCTCTCATTCTACATTCCAAGTCTTTTATCTCTGTCAAGTGGTAGGTAACATGTTTACTCATCAGTTCTCTGGAATCTTTGTTGGTCATTACAATGATAAAAGTTCCACACAATAGTAGTCTCTTACATTTATGTACTATCGCCTATTTATCTACTACCCAATTTATAGGTTCTCTCTCAGATTTCCATTCTTTGCCATCTCAAATGCATATTTTTGTGCATCCTTAGAGTTTATTTTGTTTAGGAATAATCATTCCCTTAATGTACTCTCCCTCTAATTTCCCTTGCCCTTTTTCTCTTTTCTGTCTTATTTTCTTAATGAGTGAAATGGATTTTTTTTAACCCAACTCTATATGTGAGTGCACTTCCTTCTTTTGACCATTTCACATGTGAGTTAAGTTCAAATGTAGTCACTCCCCCATCCTACCTCCCTTTTCTTGAAGTTTGTATAGATATCTGCTTGTGCCCCCTAATTATGCAAGAACATTTTTCTAATCTTTTTTCCCCTTTTCCACCCTCTCCCTTATATTGCTCTTCCCTTTCCATTCCATTCTTTAGATCATGAAGACATTACAGAATCCATTCCCCAATGATCTTGATGGTAGGGTTCAGAAGGAACTCCTGTATTAGCTCCCCATTTGAATGTGAGCATTTTTTCCTTGTTTAGTCCTTTATTCTTACTCACTGATGTTTATAACTTTTTTTAAGGGGGCTTCTCTTCACCTTTATGTTTGAATATTTAAGTTTTCTCCAGGAATTTTCAGCAGGAATAGTTATCCCTTATTTCATTTTTCTTCTTTAGTATTACATCCATTTTTTTTCTGGGTAAATTATTTACTGTAAGCCCTTGTCATTTGACTTTTGGAATATTGTATTCCAAGCTCTCTTTTCATTTTTAGTAGTGGCTGCTAAATTGTGTATGATCTTAACTGTGACTCCTTGATACTTGAAATCTATTTCTTATTTGTCTGCAGTAATTTTTTTTTTTTCTCTGACCTTGAAGTGATAGATTTTTGGCAGTGATATTTCTGGGACTTTTCATTTGAGGGTTTCTTTCAGGAGGTAACTGGTGGATTCTATTTCTACTTTGTTTTTTGGGTTCTAATAGATTTTTGTAGTTTTAAGTTATAGGCTTTCCTCCCCCATGGTATTTAGATGGTCCAATGATTCTTAAATGATTTTTCTCCTTGATCTGTTTTCCTGTTCAGGTGTTTTTTTGCTATAAATATTTTACACTTTTTCAGCATTTTGATTTTGTTTTAGTATTTCTTGTTGTTTCATGAAGTCATTGGCTTTAATTTGGTTTATTTGAATTTTCAGATAAGTTGTTGCTTGGGCAAGGTTTTGAACCTCTATCATGCAATTAATTTCCTTTCCAATTTTTTCAAACCCCATTTGCTTTTAATTTCCCCCCCCCAAATGCTCTCATTTCATTTGTAAAAATATTTCCCCCAAACCTTGTATTCCAAATTTTTCTCCCTCCCTTTCCTCTCCCCCTCCCCCTCTCAGGACAGCAAGTAATCCAATATACATTAAACATGTGCATTTCTTCTATACATATTTCTACATTTGTCATGCTGAACAAGAAAAATCAGATCAAAAAGGAAAAAAAATGGGAAGAGAAAAAAGCAAGCAACCAGCAACAATAGAAGGTGAAAACTCTATGTTGTGATTCACATTTAATTTCCACAGTCCTCTCTCTGGGTGCAGATAGCTCTCTTCATCCCAAGACCATTGGAATTTCTCTGAATCACTTCATTTTTGAAAAGAGCCAAGTCTCATCATCACATAATCTTGTTGCTATATACAATGTTCTTTTGATTCTACTCACTTAGCAGCAGTTCATGTAAGTCTCAAGTCTCTCTGAAATCATCCTGCTTACCCTTTCTTATAGAACGATAATATTCCATCACATTCATGTAGCATAACTTCTTCAGCCATTCTCCAGCTGATGGGCATCAACTTAGTTTCCAGGTCCTAGCCACTACAAAGAGGGTTGCTATAAACATTTTTGTACATATAGATCCTTTTTCCTTTCTAAAAACATTTTTAATTCTTTATTTTTTAATAGGAGTTCTCAGGAGTTTGTTTCCAAGACATGTTTTTCTCTGAAGAATTGATTGTCAAAATTTGGTGTTATTCTCTTCATCATTTTTGTTCATTATGGTGTGGGTTCTTTTTTTTTTTTTTTTTAAATTTTAAATTTGCCTATCTTTCCAGGCTACTTCCTGACTTTTGATTTGATCTTAGGGCTGGCTCTGTGATACTTCTGGGGGGAAAACTGGGTTAGTCCTATTAATTTATCAGGAATACTAACTATTATGTTATTCCAGGATCTCAGAGACAGATTGGGGACTTCAAAATTTTGAGTGTTCCCAAAGGGGTTTGATCCAGGGCAAATATCTATTTGCTGTTCCCCTTAGTCTGAGTTCCAAACCTGGATTTGGTTCTGTGTAAGAGTAGACTTTTATTTGACTCCACTCCTTTCATCTAGCTGTTGCATTAAAGTGGCAGCATGATAGTCTTTATTTAACCTGAATATTTGTCTTGACTATTTCTTTGCAGACTGGCCTAAGTGCTGGATGTGATTCCCTGATGTGTTTGAAATTTGAGCCATATCGCTACTGTTACTTTCTCCTCGTCATTTCTCATAACATTGTCCAAGACCTCTCTACTGGAGAACATCACTATTCTGTCCCTTCTCACATGTGGTCCAGGGGTGTCCAACATGGGTCTGGAATTTTCTCTTTTGCTTAGGTGCATCCTCTCTCTCTGAGCTCTGGAGTAATCCTGACTGACCTTGTCCCCTGTGTTTATAAACTTCTCTGTCTCCTTATGTCAACCTTGACTACAAAAAGGACTCACTGACTTTCTGGGTTTCTCCATTAGGTTGTAATCTAGTGCATTTTAAAATCTGTTTGGAGAAGTTGTGAATAGGAGGTCAGCTGCATTGCTTCCTTCTATTCCCGTCTCTTCAATTTTCAAATATATCATATCACTTCTCCTTACTTTACCCTAGAACTAACTAAAAGAAAGGAGAGACAGGATAATCAGTTCAGCAAAGCAAATTCATACATCAACTGAATCTTGACAGTCTATATAATGTTTGAGAACCATAGTCCTTAACTTGTTTACAAAAAAAGGGAGAAGTATGTTTTATATTTTTAAAATTTAATCTTATTGCTTTCCATTAATGAAAATCTACTTGTCTTTCCTATCCTCCCCTGTCCTCAAGAAAAAGAAAGAATAATAAAACTCTTGTAACAAATACACATTAAAACGAATTCCTGTGTTGACTGTCTAAAAAAAGTATCTTTAGCCTGAGTCTATCTTTTTTGTTGGGGAGGTTAACATGTTTCATCATGAGTCTTCTGTAATCATGGGTCATTTCATTGATTAGATTTCTAAAGTCTTTCAAAGTTATTTGTCTTTATAATGTTAATATAAACATTGTTCTCCTGGTTCTTTAAAAAAATTATTCATTTTAAAACTTAAATACACAGAAAAAATGAAACTGTATACATATATACAGTTTCATGTATATACCACAATCTAAAGAAAGATTTAACTATAAAACTATGACTTTACATTTCATATTACCTACTAATTCAAAAGACTATGTAAGTACTAATTGTTTTCAAAGTTACTCTACATTCTCCCCTTCTTTCTAATTTTCTTTTGTTCCCTGCTGTGCACTTTTATATTTTTTCTTTCCCTATCTCCCACCCCCATGATTACTATTATCCATAAATGTGTGTGTGTGAAATGGTATTATATATATGTTTATTAGGGTTTTTTTCCCCCTCTGGAAGCAGATGCGATCCTCCTTTAATAGCACCTTTGTAGTTAATTTGGCTATTTATAATAGTCAAAAGGACTTAATCATTCAAAGTTATTTTAAAAACTATATTACTGTTACTGTATGCAATGTTCTTTTGGTTCTGTTAATTTTATTCTTCATTATTTCATATGTCTTTTTATGTTTTTTAAAATCATAATTTCTTACAGCATAATAGTATTCCATCACAAATCATATACCACAACTTTTTTAGCCATTCCCCAATTGATGGGCACTTCCTCAAATTCCACTTTGCCACCACCAAGAGAACTGCTATAAATATAGATTTTTTTCCCCCTTTTTCCTTAATCATCTTGGGAAATAGATCTAATAGTCATATTGCTGGGTTTAATAACTTTTTAGGTATAATTTTAGAATATTCTTCAAAATGATTAGATTCCTTAATAGTTCCACCAAGAGTGAATTAATGTCCCAATTTTTCCCAATTAATGTCTCCAATGTTTGCTGCTTTCCCCTTCAATCATTTTAGCCAATATGATAGGTAAAAAATAGTATCTTGAGATTGCTTTAGCTTTCATTTTTCTAATCAATAATGATTTAGAACATTTTTTCATTTTATATATTCTCAATTTATAGTTTTTATTTCTTCATTGCAAAACTACTTATCCATATCCTTTGGTCATTTAACAAATGAAGAATGATTGTATTCTTATAGATGTGACAGAGTTCTTTATATATTTGAAATATGAGACCTTTATTTGAGAAACTTTCTATAAAATTCCCACCCATTTCCTTCCCAGTTTCTTCTGATTTTTTTTTTTCGGTTCTGTTTACTTTCTGCAGCACTTGACATAATCAATAAATATTAAGAGCCTACTATGTGCCAGACATGTGACAGCCTAATGAGGGAGACAACTAGAACACAATATAGATGATACAGAACACTGGACCTAGAGTCGGGAAGACCCGAGTTCAAATCCTGCCTCAGATTCTCTTACTAGCTGTGTGACCCTGGACAAGTTGATTAACTCATATTTGCCTCAGTTTCTTAATTTGTAAAATGAATTGGAGAAGGAAATGGCACACTACTCTAGTATCTTTGCCAAGAAAATCCCAAATGGGGTCATGAATGACTGAAAAACAAAAACAGCAACATAGACTCTATAAGGAATATTAAAAAATATGCCAAAAATTAGTTCCTGATGAACTTATGGAAAAATAAATTTACCAGAGTTAAAAGTGGTGAAAATAATAATTTAGTAAAAATTTCTTGGGAAAATTAGCAATGTGGAGGGAAAAAATATATGATCTCTTCTCATGTCATAAATTGAGGTTGGGTCACAGATTGGAAGAACAAAAAATAGAAAGTGGACTAGGAATAGCAGTCAAAAGAAACTTATTGATCCCTTCCCAGAATATTTTTTTAAGTGCATAAAATAAAATAGGATCACAAAAGAAAACAATTATGTTGAAATACCCGCTATAAAAATTAAAAAAAAAATTATGGATTTGAGGTTGAGAACTCCAGGGAAGAGATCAGGTGACCACTGTAAACAGTAGTTTATAAGGATTTGGGGACTTGTTCCCAAGGTTCTGTGATCTGATCTGAGGTTTGGTAATTTGGCTTTAATATTTTTTGTAGAAGTACTCATTAAATACTAGCCATCTAGGTCCTGTTTACTGTGAATAATCAAATTATCAAAAGTGTTCTCATTGAGTCTGCACTCCTTCTTTCCTTTGAGCTTGAAATAGTTATCAAATTTTTCATAATTATAACTTCACATAGTGCTAAATCATTCCAAGTGATTCCTTTTTCATACTAATTGGGACCTATCAATAATTACTTTTTAAATATTGTATTTTGTATTTTAGTATTTGTTTAGTATTAATATTTCAGTGTTTGTATTTTATATTGTATTTTAGACCGATATGATTTTCTTAATAAGATAAATGTATTGTTCAGCCCTCCATATTTTTTATTTTGGGAAACTATTCAGATAGAGTAGTTCATTTGTAACTTGCCTCATTTCTTCCTTTAAGATTGGTCAATTTGAATTATCTTTTCCTTTGCCTAAATTAATAAAACACAGTCTTGTAAATAATCAGCCACTTTGCCAAAGTTTTCTAACTTATTAGTGTGAATATATTTAATATTCTGGTATTCCTATTTTCCTTTGTATATTTTATGATCATTTCTTTTTATTTCTGATTTTGATGTCTGCTTGATTCAAACTGATTTTGATAGTTGATTGATTTCATTAGCTTTTTGAAAAACATTTTGTGTTTTTTTAAATACATTTTTATTCTACTTCTGGTTTGTTTCATTTCCCTCTTTCTACCTTGCTTTGATCATTTTGTTCCTTTTCTAATATCTAAAAAAACCTTGGAAAGGTAAAACCAAAAGTCCAGGAAGTAGAGCTCAGAACTAAGCAAAGACTGAGTGATATAGGATATACAAGTTCCAGGATAGATTGGGGAAAAAATGAAATAGAATCAGTACCTCTACCAGATACTAAAACCTTAATGCATTTAATCTTTCTCTGTCATTGATGTGGACACTAAAAGCTAGTGTCTTAGAAATTTTCCTGTATGTTCTGATAGTATTACATAATATTTTGATTAATGTTCTGATTATCTCAATTTCTCTTTTGTCAGCCCATACCTGTGATTTCATTGGTGTGGGGGGTCTCCTAATACAGAATAGCTCTCCACTGATAATGTCTGTAGCATCACTCCAGAATAGGTTAGAACCTCAAGATCATAACTTGACAGCTTATTTTTTATTGACTCAGAGTTGTGTGTATCACTGAAAAGTCAAGGACTTAGTTTTCACATATCTGTGAATGAGTGAAAGGATAAATATATGAATGAATGAAAATACTTCTGAATATTAGGCACTATGTTAAACATTGGGAAGATAGTCATGAGGAAGCAAGATATATGCTGTGTGCTCTTAAAATGTTAAATTGCTATTGAAGAAAAAAAATACAGACATGGGGGGAGAGAGAGGGAGATATGGGTCAGAAATAATTGGAAAATAGAATAGCAAGTAGTCTGATTTGGGCCAAGGTAAAGCAAAAGGTAGAGCACAAGGCAGAAGCTGAGTGCTGATGGGAGAGGGATTATACTAATATGAGCTATGTGGCATAATGTATAGAGTAAAGAACTGAATACAAATTACTCAGATACTTGCTAGTTGTGAGATGCTAGGTAAATCACTTAGCCTTTCACAGTTTGTTTCCTAATCAGTCTAATGGGCATGATAACAGCACCTATCTACATTGGTAGGAAGATCAAATGAGATAATATTTATAAAACACCTTGCAAACTTCAAAGGAATTTGTCTTATGATAGTTAACACTTATTTATAATAAATTTTATTTTATGCTCAGGAACAAATGTTCTTTTCCCCAATCACCCTCTTTGATAAAACAAGAAAAATAAAACCTGTTACCAATATGTATAGCTAAGTAAAACAAATTGCTACATTGTGTCAAAAAACAAAAATAAGAACTTGTCTCAATCTGAATTCTTGAGTTCATTACCTTATCAAGAGATGGGCAGCATCATGTATCCTTTGGAATTGGTGTTGGTCTATGTTGATTAGAGTTCTTAAGCTTTTCAAAATTATTTGTTTTTATGATATTATGATAATTGCATAAATTGTTCTCAGCTCACTTCACTATGCATCAATTTGTAAATGTCTTCCCAATTTTCTCTGAAATCATCACCTTCATAACTTTTTATTTTGCTGTTCAGTCATTTTTCAGTCTTGTCTAACTCTTCATGAACCCATTTGGAGTTTTCTTGGCCAAGGGAACTGCCGTGGTTTGCCATTTCCTTCTCCATTTCATTTTACAGATGAGGAAACTGAGGCAAACAATCACTTAACCAAGTGACTTGCCTAGGGTCACACAGTACCTAGGGTCACACAATAAATGTCTGAGGAACTCAGGAAAATGAGTCTTCCTGATTCTGGACCTGGCACACTATCTATTGCACCACCAGCTGCCTGTAAAGAGGCATTTTGCTCCTTCCTATTGAATGAAGGATGACTTCTTAGTTTAATGCCTTTGGTTTCATGGTAAGAACTCTTCCAAGAGTTCTTACCTGATAGCTTTATCAGGGTATAGCATCTTTTTTATTACTTTAAATGGAAAGGGGTAATAGATTCAATGGACTCCTCCCTCCTCCCTTTGTGTGTCCCTTCCTCCTTATTATTCCCCTCTCCTCCACTGAAATGAGAGGTTGAGAGAAGGGAGTTGAAGGGGTTTTTGTGTGTTTATTTGTTTGTGGGTTTTTTGGTTACTTTGCCCTTATTACTGAATAAGTGAAGTAGAGATCCATAGAAAGGGTTTGTGTGATGTTGTTTAAAATGAATGCTATCTAAATTGCCTAATAAAATAATTAAGAACCTTTTGACTTTAGTCTTAAAATGAAAATTAAAAAACATCTATCCATTGAAATACCTTATACTATATAGCTAAAAACAACCTGTTTCTTTAGGCACCTTTAAAAATTACCTTTTTAAAAATATCAATTTATTCATTAAAATATAATGTCTCAATTTTTAAAGATAATGTTCCTGATGGTTTGGGGAACTAGAACTTGGCATCTTTTGGGCCATTGAATGTTTGTATAAGAATGAACAGGATGGTCAAGAAATTAGGTCCTAAGAATAGTTGATGGAATTGTGGGGATATTTAGTCTGGAGAAGAGAACTCTTAGAGAGAACATAATAGTCGTCTAAAAATATTTGAAGATTCATGATATAGGAGAAGGGGAAGTTATGTAATGAATCCCAAGAGTACTTTCTAATCATAAAATTGCAAAACTTCACTGACATAATAGTAATAATCATGAAAATGAATAGAGCTGTTTAATCATACAATGGTCTGCATGGAGGACACCTGCTTTCTCTTCGGTTTTCACAATTCAAATAGTACTTGGAAATACTGTAGAAGAGACTGTTTAATTAGTTGTACTTTTATGAAATTTAGTGTTATTCCAACCCTTAAGATTGTACACTAATTTTACATTTTAGCTTGTGATAATTTTGTGAATGCTTAATTTCAAATTTTGCTTGACATTATGATAACTGTTTGGCCGCAAACTTATCAATGATCTTTCAATTTAGCTTCTTGATCACTGTATTGTACAAGGTGCTTTGATATTTTTCTTTCTCTTTAAAGATTTCTTTGAACAGGTTGATCAAAACCAATATTGAGGTGTCATATCAGAAGGCAGCTTTGAGGTTTTCGAACTCCTGTGTTTCTCTGCTGTTTTATTAAATGGAAAACTTATTACACTGTACTTGGGTTATAACATTTGTAATCTTTGTCATAATTCAAACATGAGTGCCTCTTAAATAGTCATTGCTATGAAAAGTAATAAAACTACATTATTTTTAAAAATATGGTTTCAGGGAGGGGACAGAATGGAAATCCTTTCTGACAAAGTAAATTTATTTTTGCTGCAAGGTTGGTTATATTGGCATAATTTTTAGAGGAGTAGCCTAAGGCAACTCATAGAAGATGTTTCTTCCTGTTTCCTCCTTCTTTTCCACTTCTCTCCTACCTTCCTCCTTCCCCCCCCCTCTCTCTCTCTGTGTGTGTGTGTGTGTGTGTGTGTGTGTGTCTAACTTATTGAGGGCAACCTTGAAGGAGAAAAGTCCAACAGAAAGCCTGATATGGGGGTATGTGTTGTTAGGAAGGGAGTGGTAACCATTTGTTTCTCTCCTCTGATGGATAGTTTTATGGGCTAATGGCTTGTATAAGAATGTCAGTTTTTTTTTTTTTTTTTTAATACCAGTTGAACCACTTCCTTTTCTTCCCTCCCTTTCATCTTGAGTCACTGCCAAGGTTTAGCCTCCTCATCTTCTCCTTCCCCTAACCATAATCTTTTTAGTTGTTCTTTTCCAGAGAGTCAAGCTCTGGACTATAGAGCCAACTATTTATACTTTTAGGGAGACAGGCAATAAAAGGTCATAATTTCATAGTGGAAGTTTTTTTGTAAGGTCATTGGTAAAGAAGGAATATTACTTGTAACATAGAAAATGAAATATCAGTATTCCAAATGGAAGAGAGTATATTATTTTAGAATTTCCAAAGTTTCCAACAGTCTTCATTTTGAAGATTCAAGTTTCTATATAATACTTATTTAGTATAAAATCTATGTGAGCAAAAGTCATAATGGTTTTATATATTTCAGATGAAAAGACATTTAAACTGTTGATGATATGCTATATATATAAAACTCAAATTTTTGTCTCTGATACACAGTGATCATAATATGATTTATCCATAGATTCAAGGTTGTTATTTGCTTTTAAGGCTCATATATATTGGTATTTTTTAAAATAAAATTTAAAAATCATGTATCATATGCAAAACAGTATTTCTGAGCAGTTTTAATTTTTGTTAAAACTGAGAGTTCTTTTATAATATAAATTTTATTACTATTCTTAAAATTTTTATTCTGTTTCAAATTCTTTCTCTGCCCCTACTCCCCAAATCGAAAAGACAAGAAATAAGATGCCCATTAGGCATATGAAGTCAGACAAAACATTTTCATATTAGTTAAGTTGTTAAAAAAAAAAAAAGCAAGAAAAATAAAGTGAAAAATGTTTCAATGTGCATCAGAATTCACCAGTTTTTTCCTGGAAGTGAATAGCATTTTTTTTTCATTATGACATATTTCTTAAGATCAAAATGTTGGAATTACATTCAGTGGATTTCAACCATCAGTGAGCATTTATTAAGCACCATTGGTGTGCAAGACACTGGAAATACAAAGTCAAGGGTAAAATTGTTTTTGCTCTCCAGAATCTTCTATGTTTTGGGAAGAGATGAATGCACTTATTTTCAGGTATATACAAAATAGATACAGAATAAATAGAAAGTGTTTTTTTTTTTTTCTTTTTTTTTTTTTTTTTTAAAGAAGGCACTTGTGAGGAGACAACAAGGAATTGCTTGCATTTAGGGGGCTCTTGAATTGATTCTTAAAGGAAAATAAGAACTTTTTAAAAGCCAAGAAGAAGAAGGAGGGGAACATTCTGGGCTTGTCGGGCAGGCCCAGATGGTGGATAGGAGGAAATGGATAACCACAAGTTCAGTTTATCTGGCCTCTAGGATTTGTGGAGGATAGTAATGAGTAAGAAGGCTAGGAAGGTAGGAGTGAAGACTTTAAAATGGCAAACTGCTTTGTTTTGATCATAGAGAAAAGGGGGCCTTTGAAATCTGAATCTGAGGAATATAATTTTGTCACCTGTGTGGAAGATGGATTGTGATGGGGAAGAACTTGAGATAAGAAGACCAATTTTTTGTTAAATTGCTTCAATAATGTCTGACTTGTAAACTTTTTGTGTTTTTCCTTGACCAAGATACTAGAGCGGTTTGCTCTTTCTTCTCCAGCTCATTTTATAGGTGAAGAAACTGAGGCAACTAAGTAGAGTCACATAGTAAGTGTCTGAGGTTAGATTTGAACTCAGAAAGATGAGTTTTCCTGACTTCAGGCTTGGTGTGCTATTTCAACATTTAGCTGCCCAAAGACCTGTTAGGAAGATTCCAGTAATGTAGATGAGAGATAATGAGAGCCTCAGCTACAGTGCTGCCTTCATCTAGCTATAGTTTATACAAGTTCTTGCTTTATGTAAATGAACAGTTCCATTCTGCAGATCTTTATGTAGAGCTATTTTTACCCAATATGAATTTGCCCCTATTTACCCACTTTCCTTAGCTTATATAACAAACATACACAAAATAATACTTTCATACAAGTCATAAAATGTATCAAAATGCAAACATATTAAATACTTTATCATTAGCTTTACTTTTAATTTCACAATTCTGTTTATTATCATGTAAAGTACTCACAATATTATATAGTAAAGTTAACATAGGTGTGAAGTATGATGTCCCTTCCCCACCCATTGTACTTAGCCTTTATCAGTGGTGGTTGACTCCAAAACTTTTGAAATCATCTAAAAAGATGTTTGGACAGTAGCTCTCTTCCCCCTCCCCCCAGTCTGATAGTAGGAAGAAATGTTATTTAAACTTAATCTTTGAACTTTTAAAAATCTTGAAGTATTTGGGCTTATCTTTTCTTTTTCTTTTTCTTTTTCTTTTTCTTTCTTTTTTTTTTTTTTGCTGAGGCAATTGGGGTTAAGTGGCTTGCCCAGGGTCACACAGCTAGGAAGTGTTAAATGTCTGAGATCAGATTTGAACTCAGGTCCTCCGGACTTCAGGACTGGTGCTTTATCCACTGCACTTATAGCTGCCCTGAGCTTATCTTTTTAATAAGAGAAAAAGGTTTACTGAAATGATGAAATGCTTCTGCCATTTGCTTTGTTATGAACCACACACTTATAGTGTTGAGAAAGTATGGTCAGAGACCATACTGTAAAAGATTTTGTAGTTTTAGAGAACTGCGGGCTCACTATGTGTCTATTAAATGACAGGAGATACAAGAAAAAGAAAAAAAAAGCTGATACTTTCTTTGGTTGCATTAAGATGCCTAGTGTATACAACTGGCAACATAATAAATAGTTGTATTATTATCTGTCCTCCTCAGTCTGAATCTGAAACATCATGCTTTAGGAAAGACATAGACATGTTTGGAAGAAGGCAAACAAGACTGTGAGGTGAGCAGAGAATGTTTCAGGTGAGGGTTAGGTCGAAGGAAATGTGGCTGTTTAACCCAAAGAAGACTTAGATGAGGTATGATAATGGCTTGCATTCATTCTTCTTGGACTTGGAGGGTAGAACAGGGAGCAATAGTGAAAGCTGAAGGAGGTGGATTTCCATTCGATATGTTGAAAATCCTGCTAAAAATTAGAACTATCCCAATTGTAGCTTATCTTACTTTGAGAGGTACTGGGTTATTTCTCATTGAAGGTTTTCAAACTGAATTGTCATGTATGTCTCATGTCTAATTATAACCAAAGAAAACTGCCAGCCTTCGAATCCTTGTTTAGTCTGACTAAACAAGGATTCCTGCTGGCAGGAAGAGGTTTTGATTTCTTCAGGGAGATGAGCTACATTCCTGCCTCAGTGTGGGCTGTGAGGTGAGGTGCAAGGGATGAGGAGATATGGATACTGAGCTCATTTGGAAGACCTATGTGTGAAAGAAAGATTAATAATTATTGGTATTGGTTATCAGATAAGTGCAGGTTTTCATTAAGCAGAGAAGCATAATTTTATATACATATCCTTAGTTCTATTTAGATTTGCTTTGAGGTAGATGCTAATTGAATTTTGGCAGGACCAGTCTTGTTTAGGGTGATTATGGCCCCATGAAACTTGGAGCTGACCTTTGTAACACTTGTAGGTGAGGTGTCCATACTTTGCTTGCTACACTTGGTCATGTCACATATGGGCATTGATTCCTTCTCTTCCCCACCCCCACTCTGCCAAGGTACTTACATCTAAATTATCATAAACTTTCAGAGTATGAATTCTCATAAAATCATCTCCTTTTATGTCCCCTTATGCTGTTCCAGCACTATAGTGTTTAATCCAGTAGTCCCTGAATTTGCAGTCCTATTATACAGTAAGGGAAGCAAGTTCTGTTGAGATTATATTTTATTATTTTCTAATTGTAAAGCACTCAGAAGTATTTTTGAATCCTCTAATCTTTTGCCAATATTTTACACCTAGCTGACTACTAATAAAAATAAATTTCCATAGACATTTGGCTCTATAACTGCCTGAATAAGTAGAACATGCCCTGGCACAGACCCTAATATCTGTGTAGCAGAAACAATGTCTTAAATTCTGAAGTTTTATTTGAATCCTCTAAGGAACTTGACACAGCTCATGCAAGCTGGGAAATTGGCTGACTTCTTGGCTTTGACAATAGACGTGCATCTCCTGAGAATTTAAATAAAGTACTATAGTCAGCAGCCAAGATACCTATAGATGCCCAAAGAAAAACAAATATTTTTAATTTAAGCATTTTAGTAGGAGTATGTTTTAAACAGATAGGCACAGTTGTATTCAATTTTCTTTTGATGGAGTTTTGGATTAAAGAAGGCACGTTCCCTTTGGAAGCCTTTCGGTAAGTTATATAGTTTTTCAGTGAGATTAATTTATTAAAAACTTTATTTTAAAAGCACATGTTCCATAGTTCCATAGTCATCCAGAAAATATTATCAGTTTGCATCCATATGGAACAGATCTTCCTCCATGAGAAAGCTGTTCCACAAGTATGTTAATACAGTCTTGAAAATAGTTTGCAAAAAATCTCTAGCTCAAACAATTCTCTTTAATGTGAAGAATTTGCTTTATCCCAAGCTATACTAGCCAATACAATCTCATTCCCACATTGTTCAGCTCATTAATTTATTCAGTAAGCATTTATGTAGTAAATACTATGTTCAAGGCACAGTATTACCTTCCCTCATCCCTACCTTCATTATCTAGAGATTTCCCATCAGCTAAATAATTCACCTTTCAAAATGTACTTAAATCTCCTAATGGAAAACTTATCTTGATAAGGAGTGCCACTGTTGCCTCCACCATCTCCCCCACCACAAAGACAGCAGCAGCCCTCCCTCTGTTAGCTACAGAGACAAACACAAAGCAACTTGCCCTCAAAGAGTTTTTGTTCTCCATGTGTCTAGAAGAAAACCATATACATATGTCTGTAGTAAATACCCTTCACAAAAACCAAATATGTCAACCCAAAATACTGCTTTGTAAGCTCAAGAGTATTTTAGTGTTAGGATCTAATCTACTAGAACCATCTTGAACCATATGTAAGTATGACTTATAGCTGTTTACTCCATCTTCTTAGCCTCTGAAGATCTGTACAGTGCAATATATTCAAGAGCCTTGTTTTTGGCAGTGATTTTAGACTGTCCTGTCTGATTTGTTCATTCACACTGAGTAACAAGCAACATATGTTCATGTTAATGGTACCCTTCTGTTCTATATCAGAACCACCTATTTAAGTCTGTTATATTAGTAAAACCTCCCCCAAATCACTTTTGTTTTAAAAATCATTTGGTATGATAGATCCTTTTCAAAGTAGGATGCTTCTGTATTTTCTTCAATTTTTAAAACCCATCTTTAACACAAATCAATACATTTATATTTACTCTTTGGTATTTTGCCATACCTAATTCTCCTCATTACTCTCTCCTGCCTTCAAAAGTCAGAAAAGTCATTTAAAAAACTTTTTCTTCCTTTTCTTTCCTCTTGTCCTTCTTCCTCATCTTCAATCTGTTGCTAGATTCTTCCTCTGCATAATTTTACCAGGAATCACATCTATATTAAATCCTCCCATCTCCAACTAGTATCCTTATTCAGACTTGGATCAACATAGGGACTCCTACATCTCATTACATCATTTTCTAATTTATCTTGTGCAGTGCATCCATTTTTTCTCCTTGTGAATTCATTGGTGTTTCTCCTTTGCTTTTATCTAAGCATCTCATTGAGGATTTCAAAACACTTTGCCAGAACATCCCTATATTAATCAATTCTTTCGTCATCCTTGAATACTTACTTTGTTGCAGCTAAGGTGAAGCATTTGGTCTTTTTTTCCATTCTTGGTTCCATCCCCACTTGTAATATCTACAGACATCTTATTAGTTAAACTATTCATCTTTTAGAATGAAACCTCCTCCTTAATGAAAACTTACTTTAGTCAAAGAAAGGGTGGTGAGAGTTAACAACCTAAGGGGGCTTAACCTTCACTCTTTCTTCTGACTTCTAACAAGAAACTCATAGTAGGGGGAGGAACTTGTGAATATCATGGTAAAAGAAAAATCTTAATATTATCTTTTGCATAATTAGGACACAAGCTTATGGAAGGCAAATTAACATTTCTGAGAATATTTGAAACTAATTGTAACTTTATTAAACATTGTAATTTAAAAGCCTTATCACCAGGTAAGGTGACACAGCTAGGTGGTGTATTGGATAGAATGCCAGGTCTGAGCCAGACCTCTTTTTGAGTTCAAATCTGGCCTCAGACAATTACTGAATATGTGATTCTGGATAAGTCACTTAACTCTGTTTCAATTTCCTCATCTATAAAATAAGCTGAAAGAGGAAATGGCAAACCACTTCAGTATCTTTGTCAAGAAAATCCCAAAATGAGGTCACAAAGAGAAAGACATGCCTGAGACAACTGAAAAATAAATATCACCAGAAAGGTAGTGTAGTATATCTGGAGTGCCAGTCTCAAAACCAAAAAGACTAGGGTTTAAGTAGCACTTCTTGCCTATATGAAAGTCACTTAATCTAAAAAAATTTTAAAAAAGAAAAAAAAAGTCAGTTAATCTTTCAGTGCCACAGGCTACTCCAAGATTGTAAATTGCAGAGATCAAATTTATTTTTTCCACTTGGAGTTTCCTATACCAATGAGGTCATAAGTCTGGTCATTATCCCTTTCCTGTGGCCAGCAGAGTAAATCAGCATTTTGTGTCTAGAGCCTACACAGGTGTATATAACCTTACTCATCAGTGCTTATAATTTGTGGACATTTGATAAACACACACAAAGGGACAATAAAAAATAAAGGTTAGTGTTAAATTGTTTGATCTTACATTTTAAATTAAATGTGATTTTTTTTTTTTAACTGCAAAGAAGCGACTAGGTAAACAACATTCAGGAAGTTTGGCAGCAAGCAAAACTTTTGACTCTATGGGGGGACACCCCAGAAGGCAGGTAAGCACAAGAGCTATGGACCACTTGGAGGTTTTAACATAAAATAAAAATGACTATTGAAAGCACAGCTACTCTAGAATTTCCTCCCTGTGTCAAGTTAAGTCTACTTAAGAGGGATCAGCTTTTTTGTACCTCTTACCCAGATATACTCTTTAAAAAAATTAATAGGTTTTCATTCTCAAAATACATGCAAAGATAGTTTTCAACATTTAGCTGTGCAAAACCTTGTGTTTCAAGTTTTTCTCCCTCCCTCCCTTCCTTCCATTCCCCCTCTCCTAGACAAGAAAAATATCAAATATATGTTAAACATGGGCAATTTTTCTATACATATTTATCATGCTGCAGAAGAAAAATCAGATCAAAAAAGAAAAAAAAAAACAAGCAAATGACTACAAAAAAGTTGCAAATACTATGTTGTGATTCACATTTAGTCCCCACAGTCTTCTTTCTGAATGGAGATGGCTCTCTCCATCAGAAGTCCATTGGAATTGGCCTGAACCATCTCATTATTGAAAAGAGCCAAGTACACCAGAGTTGATCATTACATTCTTTTTTTTTTTTTTAAATAACTCCAGTTATAAATGTATCCTCTCAAGCTGTTAACCCCAATTGCCTCAGCAAAAATGGTAAAGTGACTTGCCCAGGGTCACACAGCTAGGAGGTGTTAAGTATCTGAGGTCAAATTTGAATTCAGGTCCTCCTGACTTCAGGGCTGGTGTTCTATCCACTGCGCCACCTCACTGCCCCCTATCATCACATACTCTTATTGCCACTGTATACAATATTCTCTTGGTTTTATTCACTTTATGTAGCATCAGTTCTTGTAAATTTCTCCAGGCCTTTTTAAAATCACCAGACGTGCACTTAAGTTCAAATTTTACTTCTCTTTTTGACATATTTCTAAAAATTAGTATGGAGGTAAAAGAAAAAGCATGTGTGATAAAATTTCCATGGTCCCTAGCATTTGTTTAAGTTAAACAACATGGCTAGTGTTTCTTCTAGATTATAGATTATTGTGAGTTGAAAAGTATCAAGATTTCTGACATAAGAAGGAAGCAAGGTACTATAGGAAGAAATCTAAAATTCATAGAGCTTGAGTTCAAATCCCAACTGCCATTCTTCAATTGATAGATGGCATCTCAATTTCCAATTCTTTGCCACCACAAAAAGAACTGTTATAAATATTTTAGAACACGTGTTCTTTTCTTTTACCTTGATCATGTTGGGAGATAGACCTAATAGTGATATTAATGGATCAAAGGGAATCCACAAATTTAAAACTCTTTTGAGCATAATTTCAGATTGCTCACTAAGATGGATTAGTTATCAATTCCACCAACAGTGTATTAGTGTCACAATTTTTTCATGTTGTTTTTCCATTTGTCATTCAACCCTCCCCTTCTATCATTTTAGCCAATTGGATGAGATGATACCTCAAAGTTTTTTTAAATTTGCATTTCTCTAATCACTAATGATTTTAAGCATTTTCATATTACTAGAGATAGCTTTGATTTTTTCTTCTAAAAACTGCCTATTTATATATTTTGACCATTTTATCATTTGGGAATTATGACTCATTTTTTTTAATAATAGCATTTTATTTTTCTGAATGCATGCAAACATAGTTTTCAGCATTCATTTTTGATATCAATTATATTAATAATTGAACCAGCCCTGCATTCCTGGTATAATACCACTTGGTCAATATGTAATCTTTCTGATATATTGTTGTAGTCTCCTAGTATTTTATTAAGATTTTTAAAATCAACATTCATTAGTAAAAGTGGTCTATAATTTTCCTTTTCTGTTATAGCTCTTTCTGGTTTAGATATCAATACTTATTTATTTCATGAAAGGAGTTTGGTAGAATTTCTTTTTTAAAATAGCCTTTTATTTTTCAATATACATACAAAGATAGCATTACAAAACCTTGGAACTTTTCCAAAATTTTCTCTCTCCTTTCCTCAGCCCCCCTTTCCCCCCAACAGCAAGTAATCCAATATAGATTAAGCATGTGCAAGTCTTCTAAACATATTTCTACATTAAAACTGCACAGGAAAAATCAAATCAAAAGGGGAAAAAAATAAGCAAGCAAACAGCAATAACATAAAAGTTGCAAATACTATGTTGTGATCCACATTTAGTCCCTATAGTCTTCTTTCTGGATGGAGATGGCTCTTTCCACAACAAGATTATTGGAATTTCCCTGAATCACCTCTTTTTTTTTTTATTAAAGCTTTTTATTTGCAAAACATATGCATGGGTAATTTTTCAACATTGACCCTTGCAAAGCCTTCTGTTCCAAATTTTTCTCTCCTTCCTCCCACCCTCTCCCATAGATGGCAGGTAGTCTAATACATGTCAATCATGTTAAAATATATGACAAATCAAATATATGTATACATGTTTATACAGTTATCTTGCTGTACAAGAAAAATGGGATCTATAAGAAAAAAACCTGAGAAGGAAAACAAAATGCAAGCAAACATCAACAGAATGTGTGAAAATGCTGTGTTGTGGTCCACACTCAGTTCCCTCAGTCCTCTCTCTGGGTGTAGATGGCTCTCTTCATCACTGAACAACTGAAATTGGTTTGAAACATCTCATTGTTGAAGAGAGCCATGTCCATTAGAATTGATCATCATATAGTCTTGTTGCTGTGTATAATGATCTCCTGATTCTGCTCATTTCACTTAGCATCAGTTAGTTCATGCAAGTCTCTCTAAGCCTCTCTGAAATCATCCTGCTAGTCATTTCTTTGACCATTTATTGACTGGAGAGTGCCTTGAATTCTTATAAATTTGAGTCAATTCTCTATATATTTTATAAATGAGGCCTTTATCAGAACCCTTAAATGTAAAAATGATTTCCCAATTTATTGCTTCCCTCCCAATCTTGTCTGCATTAGTTTTGTTTGTACAAAAACTTTTTAATTTAATATAATAAAAATTACCTATCTGGTGTTCAATTAAGAATTCCAGTTCTTCTTGGGGCACAAATTCCTTCCTTCTCCACAGATATGAGAGGTAAACTATCCTATGTTCTTCTAATTTGCTTATAATATTGCTCTTTATGTCTAAATCATGAACCCATTTAGATCTTATCTTAGAATGTGATCTTAGGTATGGGTCAATCCCTAATTTCTTCCATACTAGTTTCCAATTTTCCCAGCAGTTTTTGTCAAATAGTGAGCACTTATCCCAAAAGCTGGGGTCTTTGGATTTATCAAACACTTGACTGCTATAGTTATTGTTTATTTTGTCCTGTGATCCTATCCTATTCCACTGATCGACTATTCTATTTCTTAGCCAGTACCAAATGGTTTTGATGACTGCTGCTTTATACTATAGTTTTAGATCTGGTACAGCTGGGCCAACTTCATTTGCTTTTTTTTTTTTTTATTAATTCCCTTGAAATTCTTGACCTTTTGTTCTTCCAGATGAATTTTTTGGTATTTTTTCTAGGTAAGTAAAATAATTTCTTGGGAGTTTGATTGGTATAGCACTAAATAAATAGATTAGTTTAGGTAGTATTGTCAGCTTTATTATATTCTCTCAACCTATCCAAGAGCACTTGCTATTTTTCTAATTGTTTAGATCTGACTTTATTTGTGTGGAAAGTGTTTTGTAGTTTTGCTTATATGATTCCTGACTTTCCCTTGGCAGATATATTCCAAAATATCTTATACTATTGACAATTATTTTAAATGGAATTTCTCTTTGTATCTTTTGCTGTTGGATTTTGTTAGTGATGTATAAAAATGCTGATGATTTAAGTGGATTTATTTTGTATCCCGTTACTTTGCTAAAGTTGTGGATTATTTCTAATAGGTTTTTAGTTGATTCTCTATGATGATACTTTTTTCTTTTTTCTGTCTGTATTCTTTTTTTATTTTTTTATTAAAGCTTTTTAATTGCAAAACTTATGTAGGGTAATTCTTCAACAATGACCTTTACAAAGATTTCTGTTACAAATCCTCCCCCCCCAGTCCCCACCCTTCCCCTAGATGGCAGGAAGTCCACAACATGTTAATTATGTTAATGACACATCGAATATATGTATGCATATTTCCACACTTATCTTGCTGTGCAAGAAAAATCATTTCTACAAGAAAAAAAATCAGAGAAAGGAAATACAATACAAGCAAACATCAATAGAGAGCATGAAAATGTCATGTTGTGTTCCACATTTCATATCCCTTTCTCTCAGGGTGTATATGGCCTTCTTCACTGACCAAATAGAATTGGTTTGAAGCATTTCATTGTTGAAGAGAGCTATGTCCATCAGAATTGATCATCATATAATCTTGTTGTTGTATAATGATCTCCTAGTTCTCATTTCATTCAGCAGATGATACTTTTTTCTTAGGAAGCTCTATTTTAGCCTGTTTTTCTAAAATTGGTTTATTTAGATTTTCTATTTCCTTTTCTGTTAATCTGGACAATTTGTATTTTTGTAAATATTCTTCCATTTTACTTAAGTTGTTAAATTTATTGGCATGTAATTATGCAAAATAACCTAGTAATTGCTTTCATTTCATCATCATTAATGGTATATTTATACTTTTCATTTTTGACATTAGTTATTTGTTTTTGTTCTCTCTTTCTAAAAATCATGTTAACTTTATATTAGGTTTGGTCTCTGTTCTTGACATGAGGGGAATAGTATCTCAGGCTTCAAGATTTTCATGCAATTTTATTTTTTCTGGAGCTCTATCTTTGGTTCTTTGACTTTTGTTTCTTACATTGTGTCATGATCCAAGCCCAGATCTAATAACTACACCTCCTGCTCATGTATTAGTGTATGAGTGATCTCAGGTATTTTTCTTCACGTTTGAGTTATTATCAAGGATCCCAGCCATGCAATCATCAGATCACCCCTCTATCCTGGAACCAAAACCAAGGACTCAACTTTCCTGCCAGTGACCGCAACCAGCAGGGCTCTCCCCCTCTGTGACTGTATTCCCTGGAGTGTACTCTCTGCTCCTTATCTACAGCCCCAGCTTGGGACCATATCCAACAAATGCACATGCACCCTCCATCCAGCACCAGTGGAGAAGCCCTACAATTTTCCCCCACAAACCATAAGACCCTAACAGTTTGTTAGGTGAATATCCTTAGGGCTTGCTATTTGTTGACTGGTGATATCTACACTTTGCTTATGATCAAATCTTTCTTAAAGGTTTCCTAAGTTGTCTTAGGATGAACAACTGATTTACTCCAATTTTCAATTAATTCTGTTGCTTTAAAATTCACTTTGAGGCATTATTTTTAGGTTTGAACAGTAATTGTCTGACATACTGCCATTTTCTTGCAATTCCCTTGAAGTCTCCTTTTTTTTAATAATCATAATAACAAAAATTGCCTCAAATTTTTTCAGAGTGGCACATATAGATAGGAATATAGAGATGGTACTTATGATTTTATTGGTATAGGGAACTCCCCAGAGAGGAAATTCTCTCTACTAATGCAAGTCAGCACCTTCTTCACCCACTGACCATGAGTTTGACATCTCTACTCTAATTATAGAAATAGCAACTCTGCTCTATCTTTCTCTCTAGAGTAGAGGTATCAGTGGTGAATCAGAGTAACATGTAATTGGGAAATGTTTAGCAGAAAAAAAATATAACATAGATAATGCTTGGTGGTTTTCCAAGTTGGTATGCAGTGTGCAGGGGTGAGTTTCTATTTTGAGTTTTGCACCAATGACATAGAATACTTAGAGGTTAAGTGACTTTCCCAGTATCACACTGCCAATATGCATCAAAAATGTATCAGGTCTTCCTGGCTTTGAAGTTGCTCTCTGTTTTTTTCTCTCTCCCCCCCTATGTATATGCATATATGTTTATTTGTGTGTGCATATTCACACACATATATAAGTAGCACATAAATACTCATGTATAGGTAGTATTGCAAACAATTGAAACTGAGTTTAAGAAAAGTTGGTTTAGACAAGTGTTTGATCATGTGACAGATTTAATACTTAAGAATTTAGTAGCTGTGAAATAATTTGGAAAGCTGTAATTAAGCCATAGCATATAAAATATCAAATAACTTTATGGATTGGTTTGCTGCAGTCTGTATGGGTTTTTAAAATGTCTTCTTTTCATTTTCCTAATTCCTTATAGTGTGCTCCTTTTTGTGTCTACTCTACTTCTGTAATAACCAGATAAATACTCTATAAATGTTATCTCTTTTACATATGGAGAAATAAATCTTTTAAGACTACTTATAGAAATTCTGTATTATCTCAATGAAGATGACAAGTTTTCTTATAGGATAAGAGCTAGAATGGGCTTAATAGAACATCTAGTCTCACCTGTACTTGAATAGGAATTCATTCTACAGCATTCTTAAAAAATGGTTTTTCAAATCTCCACTTACAGACCTTATAGTAAGAGGGAACATTTTCTATCCCAAGGGAGCACAATCTCCCTTTGGTTAGTTACAATTATTAGACTGGATAAAGGAAAAGCTTCTTAAATTAATCATTTTGTTATTTCTACACATTGTTCCAGTTTTGCTCTCAAGGCAAGCAGTATAAACTTAATTCTTCTTCCACGTGAGAGCCTTTCAAGTACTTGAATTAAGTGCCTCCATGATCCTTAGTCTTCTTTCACCCTGTCCTCATTTATCCTGGACTCGAGGTCCTTTGCCATCTGGTTTCCGTTGTTGGTTTTCCAAGCATCCTTTGGATGCTCTCAAGTTTACTAATGTTCTTCCTAAAATAGACCATCTAGAACTGAACATATCATTCCAGTGTGTTCTGATGAGAATACAGCAGAATTATCATCTCTCCTTTTCTGGCTGTATAAATCTGTCAATGCAAGTTAACTTTTTCTCAGCTATATCACCTTGTTCATTCATGTTAATTAATCTTATAGGTCATTGAAACCCATATTCCCCACTTCATTAAGGAATTGTTATTTATCCCATCATTTTTCATCTTGTATTTGTGAAATTGATATTTTGAACCAAAGTACGAAACTTTGCATTTATTCCTGTTAAATTTCACCCCAGATTCAACCTGATGTTCTGTCCTGTCAGGTTCTTTTTAGATCCAAATTGTGTTGTCGACTTTATTCCTAGGCATCCTTTTGTATTTATGTCATTGACAGATTTGATAAACATATCTATTCCTTTATGCCAGTAATTGAAAAAAATTATTAAATAAGACAGAACCAAGTTGTAGAATCTTTCTATGCTTCATTGGAGACCTCCTTCCAGGTTGGCATCAAACTGCTGCTGGTGTCTGCTTTTTGAGTCCACCCTTTTGACCCATTAGGGATTATGTATTTGAATTAATGTCTTGTCTATATCTTTCCTTTTTTTTCCCCATAAGAGTAGTGCAAAATCTTTTGTCAAATCTTTTGCTAAAAATCTAGTAAAGAATAATTAAATTATCTTCTTGAAGCAGTTTACTAATTTTTGATGAAATTGTATTAGGCAATAAGATGATTATCATTTCCTTTCCTGTCATCCCTGTAAGAATACATTTTAGAACTTTGCCATGAATTGAAGTCACATTCCCTTGCCTTGCTGTGAATTCTATTCTCTTCATTATTTTGGAAAAGGGACATCTTGCCTTTCTTTGATCCAGTGGCATCTTCTCTTTCTCTTGTTATGTTTTAAATATTACTGAGTTGGTGATCACATCTCACCTGCTTATATTCTTGTGCTCCAGATCTTGAACTGATCCTTGGTCTTCTGATTGGTGATTTCCAGGCTATGCAACACATTAATGGTGCTGTGTCGTGGCCATCTTCATACCATCACCATGATTTCCCTTCTACCTAACCCTCTCCCCCTATTCTTTCACTATCATGGTGCAGTTTTCCTTCATCTAATTTCTTGAACTTAAGGATAACTAGATGTTCTCTTTCTATTTCTTAACATAGCTCTGTAGTCACAGCCAGTGGTCCAAAGATAATCCTCTTTTTCTTTTTTGTTCATATTTATTTCCAAAGAGAATTTTTTCTCTTTGACTGCTTTTAGCTAGATGCCAGAAATTTGGGAATATTGTTTCATTATTTTCATTCTTTTTCAGTTATTTTCTATTATTTATTCTTTGACCCACCCAGTCTTCAGGATATCATTATTAAATTTTCATCTAGGTATTTTATCTTTTGTCTTTGTTTTCTTTGTCAAATAATATTTTTATGATCTGCATATTTTTAATGCATGTATTTACATTTTCTGTTTCTTAGCACATGGACTGTTTTTGACATTTAAGAATATCCATATTTTTGAAGAAAATGATAGTTATTATTGTTGTTCTCAAAAATATGAATATTCTTAAATGTTTCCAATCAGATATCATTGTTTTTCAGTTCTAAATTCTCCAAGTTTGTTCACTTGTATATTTTCCTTTATGTTCCAATCTTCCTTGGGAGAGAAAACAGAAGCAAAGAGAGTTATTATGGGCTGATGTCCACTCTTCTGTCATTCTTAATCAAGTTGTCTTCCTTACAAATAAATTATTCTTAGCTTTGGCTTTTTAATAAATAGTTAGAGTTCATTTCTAATTTAGAATATCCCTAATTTTATTTTTGAAGCATATCATAGCTTTTCCTTTTTTGAGGAATGAGGCAGTAGAAAAAAATTAAATGATTAAATAATGCAGCTATAGTATGTGGTAGTATGCTCAATACCATTTGGGAGAGGAAACATATTCTTAAAAATTCTATGTTTTTCAAGCTTCATTGCTATTTCATCCTCACCAAAGGCTCAATTAGTTTATTCATTGCATACAAAACTATGAAGATGTTTGATAATTTAATCTTTGTACAATGAGTTTAGTTTTAAAATATTTTTATTAGGTAACTTTAATTTACTCAATTAATATGACATTCTGTGAGGATTTGTTTTGTTTTATAGGGAACATAGTTTTATTATGTCACTTATGTGGTATTCTAAATATTATGTCCTTGAGTGGGAAAGGAGAATAAAATACAGGAATGGGGAAAGAAGCACTCATAAACATAGGGGGTGAAAATAATCAGTTATCCTTTTTTTTTTTTTTAAAGTCAATAAGTCACCAAAATGGATGCTGTTCTTGGTAATAGTGATCTGTTTGTCTCTCACATTAAAGGAAGCCCTGACTAAGTAAACTTATTCAAAATGGTCTTGGATTTAGGACAACTTCATGTAAAAATTAAAGCGAATGAAGAATATATGGTGATATATTTAGTATTTCCTAATATAATATCTTCTAAAATATAGTTTCTAAACAATTTGGAATTTTGCAAATATATTGACTAAAATGTTCATGCCCTTTGAAACAGATATTTCAATGCTAGATTTATATCCTCAAAAAAGTCATATTAATAAGAAAAAAATCTCCATATACTTCAAAATATTTATAGCAATACTTTTTTTGATAGCTAAAAATTGGAAATAAAGTAGATGCTCATCAATTGGAGAATGATGAACAAATTGTGGTGCATGAATGTAATGGAATGTTTTATTGTAACAAATGATGCATGTGATGAAAACAGAGAAACATGGAAAAATCTGGATGAACTGATGCTGAGTAAAGTAAATAAAGCCAAGAAAATAATAAAAAAAAATAAAATATAGTTTCTATTATATAAATATTTAGGAATATTGAAATATATTTGCATATTTCATTATTCTTGCATGTGAATGAATCAATTTCAGCTGAGCTTAAACTTTACTCCTTTAGAAGAAAAAGATATAATCTTTTTGCTTATACAGACAGAATTCTCTTCCAGTGAACAAAATATTATGAGTTTTCCAAGATTAGAATTTGTACTAATTGAAATAGGGGAAAGGGAAGAGCGAATGTATGCAGCAATGGCAACATCTCTAATTTCTTCCTTGTGAAGACAAGTCAAGTTTTGTGATTTCTGGAGAGATATACACTAAGGTCCTTTGGTAAAAATTGCTAGCAAATAACTAATTGCTAGCAAACAGATCCCATTACTATGATAAAGACCTTTGCAAAATTTTTTGTTCCAAATTTTTCCCCTCCTTCCCCCCACCCTCACTCCTAGATGACAGGTAATGTAATACATGTTAAATATGTTAAAATACATGATAAATCCAATATATGTATACATATCTATACAGTTATCTTGCTGTATAAGAAAAAACAGATCTAGAAAGAGAGGAAAAGAAAAACCTAAGAAGGAAAACAAATGCAAGCAAACATTCACAGAAAGCATTAAAATGCTAGGTTGCGGTCCACACTCAGTTCCCACCGGCCTCTCTCTGGATGTATATGACTATGTTCATCGCTGAACAATAGGAACTGATTTGAATCACCTCATTGTTGAAGAGAGCCATGTCCATCAGAACTGATCATCACATAGTCTTGTTGTTGTATACAATGATCTCTTGGTTCTGCTCATTTCACTTAGAATCAGTTCATGCAAGTCTCTCTAAGCCTCTCTGAAATCACCCTGCTGGTTGTTTCTTTTCTTTTCTTTTTTTATATTAAAATTTTTCTTTATTAAAAGCTTTTTATTTACAAAACATGTGAGTGATTTTTCTACATTGACCGTTGCAAAACTTTTTTTTTTTTGTTCCAAGCTTTTCCCCTCCTTCCCCCCACTCCCCACCCCTAGATGACAGGTAATCTAATACATACTAAATATGTTAAATTATATGACAAATCCAATATATGTATACATATCTATACAGTTATCTTACTGCACAAGAAACATCAGATCTAGAAAGAGAAGAAGAAAAAACAACCTAAGAAGGAAAACAAAATGCATGGAAATATTCACAGAAAGCGTCAAAATGCTGTGTTGTGGTTCACATTCAGTTCCCTCAGGCCTCTCTCTGGATGTATATGACTATCTTCATCGCTGAACAATAGGAACTGGTTTGAATCACATCACTATTGAAGAGAACCATGTCCATCAGAATTGATCATCATATAGTCTTGTTGCTGTGTATAATGTTCTCCTGGTTCTGCTGATTTCACTCAGCATCAGTTCACTGCTGGTTGTTTCTTACAGAACAATAATATTCCATAACATTCATATACCATAATTTATTCAGCCACTCTCCAACTGATGGGCATCTATTCAGTTTCCAGTTTCTAGCCCCTACAAAAAGGGCTGCCACAAACATTCTTGCACATGTGGGTCCCTTTCCCTCCTCTAAGATCTCTTTGGGCCATAAGCCCAATAGAAACACTACTGGGTCAAAGGGTATGCACAGTTTGATAACTTTTTGAGCATAGTTCCAAATTGCTCTCCAGAATGGTTGGATCCATTCACAGTTCCACCAACAAAGTATCAGTGTCCCACTTTTCCCACATCCCCTCCAACATTCATCATTTTCTTTTCCTGTCATCTAAAAGGAATTTTTTAGAAAATAAGTTACAATGTATATTTTTTAAAAATAATAATAGCTTTTTATTTTTCAAAATATATGCAAAGATAATTTTTAACACCCATCCTTGCAAAACCTTGTATTCCAAAAACTTTTCTCCCTCCCTCCATATAGTGTCAGTTATATTAATGTTCCTATCTTTTGATTCAATGGTACCCTGATAAGACCATAACCCCAAGGGAGTTATTGACAGGAAAAAAATCCCTTTCTTAGTCATACTGTTTGTAATAGCAACAATTTTGACTGCCTTGGATAAATTATGGCACACGAATGAAGTAGATTCTGACTGAAGGGTAAATCTGGAGAGTTCAAAGAAACACTGAAAGACTTACATTAGGGTAGTGCATAGTGAAGAAACATAACCAGAAATATGATGTATGTGGTGAGAATAACCATTTAGTTAAGAACAGAAATATTAACAGCCATATTATATACAAAGCAAATGGCTAGCAGAAACCTACTTGACACAATGGATAGAGTACCAGGTTGGAGTCAGGAAGATTCATCTTCTAGACATTTACTAGCTATATGACCCTGAGCAAGTCACTTAACCCTATTTGCCTCAGTTTCCTCATCTGTATAATAAGCTGAAGAAGGACATAGTAAACCACTCTAGTATCTTGGCAAGAAAACTCTAAATGGGATCACAGTCAGATAGAATTGAACAACATGTATGTTTGTGCTACTACATTAAAGTCCATGTTTCTTATATGCATAAATTTAAAAGATGTTTGCAAGCATTCACAGTGTCTTGTAAGTGTGTGTTTGAGGAGTTTGCTTATCAGTTTTATCTTTATTTTGATTTGTATTTCTATCTAAATGCCTTTACTTGATAATGAAAGTAAAAACAAAACTTAGTTACTTCAAACTAAGCTGGAATGGGAGAGCTTACAAACAAGATCTCTTACCAGCATGGAGCAATCTTCTTTTAGGGCTGCCAAGTGAAGGAACATGGCTTGGTCTTTACTTAAGTGACCTGAAGAAGAAATTTTCAAATTTGAGCAAGAAGTTGGCAATTAGATTGCATTTCTGATTTTTGAAGTTTGATAGTGTCTGATGGCAATGTATATATTTAGAGGCTGACTAAACCAGTAGAACATAGCTTTAAAAATGGGGAACTAAGTATTCAAAGAAAAGCTTCAAATGAGAAAAATTGTTGGAAATGTTGAGGAATGAAGGGTGGGAATGGTAGGAATTTCTAAAATTATTCAAATCTTTAATGTAACTTAAGGTTGTTATCTATATATAATACCTGAGAGTCATACGTGAGATAAGGTTGGTATAAACAAGAATAAACAAGAAAGGGCTAACGTTTCCACATCTATAATTACTGTCTATCTCCCTTACATTTTTAACAGTGTTCAATTTGGGCTATTTTAGGCCCGCCTTGCATTATTATTGTATCTCTTTCTTATTTGAAGTCTCTAATATCTCTTAAGTTTTAAGTAAAATTCATTTTAGTGATGTTTCATGAGATGATGTTCAAAGTCTCCAAGAATCAGAAATAAAAATTAAAACAACTCTGAGATCCCATCATATCCCATCAACATGACAAAGATAACAAATTCATTGTTGGTAAAATTTTATTTGGATAGTTATGCCATTACTACTAGCAATCTGTTAAGTATAGGGAAAGGAAGGCATTATAACAACACAGGAAACTCAAAGAAATTCCCTGACAGGTTGGACAAATTTCAAAAGTCTTACAAAATAACTACAAACTGGTCATAACTTTCAGGCAGTCCAATTATTCTTACATTTTCTTTTCTTGATCTGTTCTCTGGATCTATTGTTTTTCTTATGTTTCATATTCTGTTCTATTTCTTCATTCTTTATAATGTTTTGTTATTTCTTAGTCTATCATAGCTTCACTGGCTTCCCCTTGCCCAATTCTAATTTTCAGAGTTATTTTCATCTTTGAGATTATCTCCTTTTCTAGTTGGTTAACTTTTTTTTCATAATATTTTTTTTTCTTGGATGATTTTTATTTACTTATTTTTTTCAGTTTTTCCTCAATGTCTCATTTGATTTTTAAGTTCTTCTATGAATTCTCTCTGAATAGGGAGCCATTTCACATTACTCTTTGAGATAGAAGTTTTTTTTTTTTTTTAAGTCAGTGTTTTCCTCTAAAAATGAATCTTGGTCTTCCCTGGTTTCTATGATGGGTTTCTTTCTTTTTAAAATAAGAGGTATTAGTGTAAGCATCTTTAATCTTGGGATGGGGGGGGGAAAAGGGATGGTGCCTCTGGCTTCACTTCAGCTCTCCCCTCTGACCAGCATCCCTAGACCAAGAGCTTCCCCCTCCTGCAAGTGTTTGAGTACAGAGGCAGGGAAACTGCTGGCTTTAAAGTGTGCTGGTTACTTCTTGCCCAGGGCTGTCTCAGCAGCACAGTTGGAGCTGGCATTCCTAATCAGCCAAGGTTCTCTCAGTCTTCCCAGACTTAGACCTGACTCCATGAACAGTCCAGGAGGTGAAAGTTTCTGAGGTTCCAGCCACACACACCTAGCCCCAGGACTCCTCACTTGGTGTTTCTATGGAGATAGCATAGAAGTGTTTGCACTTCACATAGGTTACTCCCCAGTCTTGAGTCTTTCTTCAGATCTCTGGCTATATCTGGAGGATCCCTGTTCCTTTGTCACTAGTCGGTGTTTGCCCTGAGGCACAAATTTGTTCTATTTATGGGGGAAATTTGGAAAGCTTGAAATTTACCAATTTCATTCATCATTTTCCCAGAATCCGCTAAACCTATCATAATTTTTATGTAAAATGGCTTTAATGGAGAATGTGAGGAAGACGGGGACTTTCTAGAGGGAAGAGAATAGTCCCTTATTGGATAGCATATGTACACTGAGTTGCTCAAATCTGGAAACTTACTTATCCTTCCTCAAGGGAAGAAGCATAAGGAAGAAAAGATGTGGTGCTGTAAGGTCTGAGGCACATTTGAATGATACCCAAGTACAGGAAGGTACATTATTAGGTTTTATATTAAATTGAAAAGAGTAAAGTAAAAATAATGCCTGGTGGCTACTGGTCTGTTAAACATTTGCTCAATACAGAGATATCAAGGCCTGGAAAAAATTAACTTTTTTTCTTCTTTTTTTAAATAGGGAATCAGGAAGGGGAAAAGATTTCTTTTTGGAATTAAGAATGAGAGGCATATATTAGAGATTAAGAGTTAGCTTTGGGTAGTGGAGTCAGGAAGTTCAAGTTTGACAGCTACTGACTCTTTAACCTT
Source organism: Myrmecobius fasciatus (assembly GCA_023553655.1). Classification (NCBI taxonomy): domain Eukaryota; kingdom Metazoa; phylum Chordata; class Mammalia; order Dasyuromorphia; family Myrmecobiidae; genus Myrmecobius; species Myrmecobius fasciatus. The sequence continues at coordinate 88,919 of JAJPUD010003330.1, read as the reverse complement.
GGGCAAATCCTCTATCTCTCAGCGTCCCAATACAACTCTCTGAGATTATACTTTGTAGAGGATGTTGGTTGAGGAAGCTTCTAACCAGATATTCACTGTATCAAATCACAACACAACTTTGGTCCCAAAAGTAAGTTTTACTGACTTCCTGAGGAAAAGACGCTCCCTAAGGAAATTAAAACAAAACATTGAAAGAAAGAAAAATGTGAAAGTATCTTTGCTTAAGTTCCACAACATTTATTAACTATTTTCTGATGAGACTATGTAGATCAATGAAATGAAGTCCTTGCCTTCCAATTTATGAACTAATAGCTTAACTCTTAAATTGCCCAAATAGGGCCCCTTCAAAGTCCTGTACTGTTGCTGAAGCTAACTGATCAGTTAGGTTTTTCATTTCTTCATGGGCAAAATGACTGACCTCCAAGTGCCCTGTTAGTTTTAAATCTATGTCCTTAGGTTCATTAACTGCTATTTTATTAAGAGGAGGTATAATATAGTAAATAGAAAGAATTAGTATGTAAGCCAGCGAAGTCTAGACTCAAGTCTATCCCTATAATGCCTATGTGATCCTGGGCAAGTCATCTAATTTGCCTGCCTTATTTTTTTCACCTGTAAACTGTGATAATCACCGGACTTATCTCTCAGGATTGTTTTAGACAAGATTATAAATTAAAGTGCCAATCTGTATTGGTAGAAGAAATTTTCTCACTTTTGAGTTTCTTATACCTTTGAAACAACAGAGGTCCCATCTTTAACTATTAACAAGTCCCATCCACTTTTATAGTAGCATAAATTAATTAACTGAAGCCTCCTTCAGCTCCTATGGCAGAGCTTTTGTGAAGATGAGTTCTGGGCCTGAAGTTAGGAAGACTCATCTTACTGAGTTCAAGTCTGGTCTCTGTCACTTACTAGCTGTGATCCTGAGAAAGTCACTTCATCCTGAATGTCTGTTTCCTCATCTGTAAAATTAGTAGTAGAAGGAAATAGCAAACTACTCCAGTACATTTGCCAAGAAAACCCCACATGAGCTCACAAAAAGTTAAATATGACCAAAAAAAAAAAAAAGCTGAACAACAATACACTCAACATTTGCCCTGCTTTTTGAAACCAAAATGATGCTACAAAATTTCCTTTTTTTCTTTTTCTTTTTTTTTGGTAAGGCAATTGGAGTTAATTGACTTGCCTGGGGTCACACAGCTAATTAGTGTTAAGTGTTTTGAGGCTGAATTTACACTCAAGTTCTTCTCCTGCCTCCAGGACTGGTACTCTATCCACTGTGCCATATAACAACACCAATGATACAAAATTTCAATGAAAATCTTATGAAAATTTAGAGTATCTGTAGTCAGTCTTTGACCATTTAGGACCAGAGCAACAAAGCTGATTTTTGAAAACAAATTGTCAACAGTACTTTGCATTTAAAGTGTGATTTAATTTTTCTCTCTTATGATGTCTTTCTCTATAGCTATTGTGGATGATGAAAGACTTTCTGCAGAAGAAATGGATGAGAGGAGGCGTCAGAACATTGCATATGAGTATCTGTGCCATCTAGAGGAAGCCAAAAGGTAAATTCTTGCTCAGTGTGTGTGTGTGTGTGTGTGTGTGTGTGTGTGTGTGTGTGGCTTGACACTCCAACAGGAGTTTTCAAATTGTGATGATCCTTTCACAGCTATTCAGTGTTAATCATGAGGAAGTTTCTGAAGGTGCTGTAACTTGTTTCTTATAGAAAACTTATATAAAGAATATAATCTCTCCTCTCTGGGATAATTTAGTTATGGCCATATTTGAAGGTAGGACATAAACCAGATCAGACATTATTAGCAATGCTTTCATTTTTCTTTGACCTTCTGGGTAGGTCAGAGAGGGACATGGTTGGTGAGCTCAGGCCATGAATTAGGTTACTTTTTCTCACCTAGTTTAGAGGTAGATAAATTTGGTATTTATACTTATATAATCTGTTCAGAATAAGTTGAATAATAAATGAGTCCTCTGTGAACTCTACTCCAAGGATCCTCTCAGGTGCATGGGGTAGATTTTAGAGGGATCCATGAACTTGGATAGAAAAAAAATTGCATCTTTATTTTCACTCACCTTTGGTTTCCTTTGTAATCCTATGTATTTTATTTAAGAATTTTATACTGAGAATATTTGTACATTCAAGAATATTGCACTGAGAAGTTGATGCATAGGACAAAGCTTCTGTTATGAACAAGCAATAGGATCAAGCCTGTAAGTAGCTACTATACTTGTAGTCTAGGTGTGATAGGAATACCCAGTTTTGAATAAAATAAAATAAGTATGACTGATTTCCTTTTTAATCTCATCTTTAGTTTTTTTTTTTAATTTATTTTGGGAAGGGGTCTATAGGATTCACTAAGCAATCAAAAGGTCAAATGCTGCTCTATATTATGCTTGGTGACTGTGTTTGGGAGTTGTTGCTACAAGGCATTTTCCTTGCTACTGAGATGAACCTCTGCTTCTCTGGTCTATGTAGAACCCAGACTGAACATGGTTTATGTGGAAATGGGAGAGGAACATCAGAACAGACTTAGAGGAGGTACTTTCCCTTGTATGTTGACCTTTCTTCTCCCTGCTAAATATAAATGGATAGGGCAGACATATCCATGTCTCAGAAAAGGGTAGCTAGTAGCCTCCTGTGGCTATGGGAAAGTCATTCAGGTACTTTGTAAAACAACTGGAAGTCAAAATTGAGATTTCAAGGACAAAGTCTTTTAGTTCATCTAACTCTAGGATCATATACAAATCTTTGTGAATGTCCTTTTATAGGAAGAGCACAAGAAGATATGCATATTCTATTTCACTACTGCCCAGTAGACCAGAGTTTGGATTTAAAAAAAATATATATCAGGGATCCCTTTGGCAGTCTGAAAAAGAAATCCCTTTGCTCTTCTTACTAGAATCATATTTTAAAATAAATAAAGCAAAATATAAAGGATTACAAAGGAAATGACATGTTTTGTTGAGTTTTATATTTATGTTTGTGTTAGTTGAGCTGTGTTATATTATGTAGTGTATCATCATAGATTAGTTCTCTCTGTCTTTACCAGAGTGGAAGTGCTATAGCTACCAAGGGACCCCTTGTTGATAAGCACAGAAACTTTGATGTGCTCTGTTTCCAGTCTGGGCCAATTCATCCTTTTCAGGCAGTCTGGTAGCTTTCTATTCCCTGGAGCTCACTACATTATTTTAGATTTTAGTGTGGTCAACCTGTTGGCTTTAGCCCTACAGTTTGTCTCAGAAATCCCCAATTCAATCTATCTACCAGTCTCAGTCTCCCATAAGAGTAAAAGTTTCAAGTGTTTGCTACTGTACCTTGCCAAAAGTAAGCATATTGAAATATAATTAGCAAAGTATTAAAAAGAACAAGTTCATGGACCCCAGATTAATACTAGAGTCCTCTTCCTCTCCATGTCTGGCTAGTGGAAATGAAACTGCACTCAATGAAGCTGCTCCCAGAAAATAGCCCCATCCAGGCTACCGCCAACTTCTGCCTAATTCCAAGAGCTTAGGCAATGTGCAGATTTTATACTAAGATAAAGAGACTAAGGACTTTTTCAACAGCACTAATCTTTGAGACCAGAATTTATGACCTTTAAATGTGAGTAGGCCTGATAAAGATTGGTGGAATTGCTTTGGAATCCAAGCCTGCTCCCATAGTTAATCATCATTTGTTTGTTCTGTCTTCTTGTTCCACCCTTCTTGTCTTTGTTAAGGGTCCTGCTCTATCTAGCCTATTCTACATCAGCAGCCTAATGATAGTGGGCAGTATGAAAGCAATAGTAAAGTATTTTTATGTTCTTCCTCACTTTTTCCTGCCTTTTTCCAGTCCCCATCAACCAACCAGCAAATGTAAATGAATGAAAGAAAAAATAACTAAATAAACTCTAGAACCATGGAAAATTGTTCCACATGCTATCTTCTGTCATAGTACCAGGAATTGACTTCCTACTTGTAGGAAGATTAGTTCATTATTCACAATTCCTTCTAAACTTGCATATCTGTGGCTACTAAGCGTATAGATATTTCTTAGAGTAAACGTGATTTGGACTTCTAATATATGTATATGCTGATTGTCCATTGAGAAAGTGATGACCATCAAACTATGTGTACTTAGTACCTTTTATCAGGGAAGCCAGGAGAACTTTGATTTTTCACCCGTTATTTATGTGACAAATTAGTATATGGGGTTAAGTAGCCATTTACATACTGTGATTTGGTGGTGATTTGTACTGTACAAAGTACACTTTTTGCAAATGAGAACCAAAAATTTTCTGGTCTTTTCTTCTGTGGAGGAAATAAAACAATAAGTACTCTTAGCTCCTGTTACTACCTACTGGCTGCAATGATAAATTGTTATCTGGAAAGCTGGATTAATGAGCTTTTTAAAAATTAGTTTGTAGAAGTATATGCACTGCCCCATGCTTGGCTGGGGCACTTTTTGCCTTTTTTTTTTTTTTTTTTTTACCTCAATGTTTCATCTTTAACTTTGTCAGGGGGCACTGAAAAGATGATTTTCCTAAAGCTCTAATTACTCTCTCAAAGAATATTTTTAACATTTCTAAGAGACTTTCACTTGGACAATTCAGCTTGATTGGCAGTTCTTTTTCATGATATTCTTTTTTTAAAATTTTTTTTTATATTAGAAAAGGGATTTTTGTCTTAAAAATTAGATAATAATTATTAAAAGCTTGGTTTCAATAGAAAGTACACAAGAGATGAGAATTTTTTTCTTCCCAACATAGTATACTTTACCTATAAAATTTGAAATATACTGATCTGATACAAATTATGTATGCCATTTTAATTATGACTCATAAGTTTAACATTTATTCAAAATATTTTCAAAATTCTATTACATTTTTTCATTTAGAAAGGTATCAGGTTTTTATTTGTGTGTGTGTATGTGTGTGTGTGTGTGAGAGAGAGAGAGAGAGAGTGAGTGAGTGAGTGTTCTTGGGTACAGGACAGGTCATCCCAGATTCCTGTAGATACCTCTGCCCAGCTCAGAGAGCAGGGGAGCCAATCCAGGGCTGCCAGTATGAGAGGGCAAGTAGAAAACAGAATCTGACTTAGAATTTGGCATTTATAGGGGATTTTCTAAGTACCCAAGAAAATTGTGAAAGAGCTTTAACAGAGTTTAGATGAGGCAAGTTTATAGATGAAGGGTGAAGAGAAGAGTGGGAATGTGGTTTCAACTCTATGATCTAGTAAGGGCTATGTGTAGTCAGAATGTGTGAAATTGTTCCCATTTAATTTCTTACAAAGTCAAAACATTTTTTGATATTAGAGAAAAGCAGCTAAAATGATGCTAGGTCATTGAAAGTCACTTTCTGTAGAGCATGATGAAAATTATGGCTTGACGAAAGCTTGGCTAAGACATTGTGATCAATAATTATGATCAAAGTTTTTAAAAATTATGAAAGTATGGTTGTATGAATGTTGATATCACTTAATAATTAAATAATGTTGTTTTGATTTTATTTAATTTTGATAGTGATTTTTAAGTGTTTAGCATTTCATTCCCCCCCCCCCCCCCGGTTTCATGTAAAAGCAACTTTGAACATTCATTTTTAAAACGTTAAGTTTTATGGTAATTTACATTTAATGATGAACTCCAGAATATGATAACCACAGAGGACATATTTTAAAACAGAAAGGGGGTAATTTCAGGAAAAATAAGAGGGGTACTGATACAGATTGCAACCTTTCCACAATTAAGTAAATAGCCAAAAATGAATTTGTGTAGCCAAAAACTTCTGGTGATGAACTTTGATATCATTTGAACCTCTCTGAATGTGCTAGGTTACCTGTTGACCAGCAAACATATTATTCTTACCAGGACTTATTGAATGCCTTTATAGGTGGGAATTACCTGCCAGAATTCTGTGCTTCATACTGTTGTGGCATTTGAGTAATCCTTAGGTGGAGAGTCATTTCATCCTAAAACTTTAGCCACATCTTTCAGATGAGAAATGTACTCTGTTTGCCCTTTATTTGTGCTCTCCCTCAACCTCAAAGAAAGCCTTTAGTGATACCAAAGAAGGAGATTTCTAACTTTTCTATTCAGGAAACTCCTAGACAGTTCTCTGTTGCTTCTTTGCTGAAATGGGACTTGGCAGACAAGTTTGTCATGCTTGTGTTTTTGAAAAGTTCTTTCTATTGACCAAAACAAACAAAACAAAACCCCACCAACCTTTAATGCAGTAAACCTGTACTATTAGAACAAAGAAGTTATTTTTCCCCAAAAAAGACTGATAACCATTGTCAATTGCAAATTATTCTGTATAAAGTAAATGGAAAGCGTGAAATTGTACTTATTCCTTAGTTCTTTAGGACAACATGGGCAAATTTTTAAAAATAGAGGTTTTTCTTTTGGAAACTCTGTGCTGTGGAATTAAAGCAAATTATTGGTGGGAAGTTCAGAGAACAGGAGAGAGAATCTTGGCAAGGATTGCAAAGGGATTTTGCAAATCACAGTTGAGCAAGTAGTTATGAATGGAGCTCTGATTATGTCTCCAGAGAGAAGTTCCTGTAACATGATATTTTACTCAATTTTTAAGGAAAGGGAAAACACAAACCTTCTCTTGCTGTGCTTCCTTTCTCTGTCCTCTTTTCCTCTTAAAAACAACCAAAAGAACCCCTACCCTTAGTGTTGGAATTGTTAGTAGAAATAAAAGCAGTTTAGAAATATCTTCTTCAAAGGACTCTTGTACCCGAGCCAAGTATTTCTCCATATTAGTGAGTCTAGAGCAGTGTTTTGTGTGTGCCCTGGAAAAATACAAAACCCTTGTGTGATCCCCTTTGTGCCAGTGCTTACAACCCAGATACGGAAAGGACACCTCATTGATTAGACCCTTTCTCAAACTCCAGCTTTCATTAGAAATGAATCGGCTAAGCTGAAGAAAAAGAAAGTTTCAGACATTTAGAATAATTGGATTCTAAGCAAGCACATGAACTTAGAAGGTTGCTTAACACTGAATTGTTTAGTGCAATTACTTTGGGAGTTCGAGAGGGAGAATTCTATTGCCTTTGAGGAAATATTTTGTGGGAAACCCTTATATCAACTAATAACATTGTTAATAGTTGCATACCTAGATGCTTTTAGCCTCCTAATAGCCTAATAGTAGCACTAGAACAGCTGACATTTTAAGATGTTCAAAGTACACTCCATACATGATCTCATTTGATTTTTTTGCAGCAGTCTGATGAGGTGTAGGTGTTTTTATCACTGCTATACAGTTTGCTTTATTTTAAAAATATTTTATTGATTTTTGCTTTATATTACAGTCATTTTTGTAGAACAGGGTTTTAAAAACTTTTTCTGTTGCTGAAAGAAGGGAGATAAGGCAGTGGATAATAGGAGGCTAGGCAGGAAAAACATAAAATTTTAGTGTCAGAAGGAGCCTTACAGATCACGTAAGTCAATTATTAACTGAGAATCACTGAAAATAAAAGTGGTCAGCCAACCTCTGCTTAATGAGTTAAATGATGAGAAAGTAACCTGTTAAGGAAATGCATTCTATTTTGGGATAGGTCTAATTATTAGGAATTTTTTCCTGTGCCAAAATATGTCTCCCTCTAATTTCTGCTTATCAGTTCTGATTTGTATCCACTGAGGCCAAGCAGGATGAGTCTAATAGGTTAGAATCAAATGATGAAGGGCTTCGGATGCTAAGAATAAAGGAAGAGAAAATAGCTTCAGGAGATTAGAATAAGTTAAGTCCAGGTTGACCAAGCAGAGAGTAAATTTACTTTAAGAGGATTCACTGCAGGATATTAAAAAGGAAAATTGACATTGATGGATTAGGAAAATAGGTTTTGACTTTGAGGGAGTGGTATTAGCAGCAGGGAATTAGTTGCTATGATCCAATCGGGAGAAGACCAAGGATTCTACTGTGGAGGTGGAGGGGGAGAAATAGATGCAAACCAGTGTTGTGAAGGACAACACAGTGGTTTTTGGCTAAATGTGGAGAGCTAAAGACAGTGAGAGGTCAAAGATTGCCAAACAGATACAGTCATCTCTCATTTGATTCACAGGCTGGAAGTTCAGCAGTTTCCCTCAGCTGAGCCTGGGGTGATGCTCACATAGTTGGGAAATTCTTTTACCCACCTGCTGTGGCCTGAAGCCTTTCTTTCTATTTGTTTTCTTTGCAGAGGCACAGTACATTCTGTTAACCTGTATGCACAAGCTTTGGGAAGCAGGTGTACTTGTTAGTCAGGTGTATGCAAGTTGATCTAAGCACACCTTCTGTTTTAGTATGGTTTATTATACACTTTCAGCTTTCATTTTGAGGAAAATGAATGTAACCAGGAAAAGATAGATTCTGCAACTGATAATTGATCCAGAAGATTCCATTTTTCCTTATGTTCTTCAAAGCCAAAATGATAGGAGGAGGGAGGGGAAAAGGAAGGAAGAGAGGAAGGAAAGGGAATAAACTTGATATATTCCAAGCTGAACATATGTTTGGATTCAGATGTGCATTTTGGACTTCTATTTTTCCTAAGTTGAAATGGAATTCTTGATTTCCAGAACCTTTATGGGTAAATTGTCTTTTGCATCTTTATGCTTTCTACTTGAGCATGGGCTTACTGTCATCTTCTGCATATTTCTAAGTCCCGCTTTCATTGCTGTAGGTATGAAACTTGTATACTCTGAAGGGAATTTTTTTTTAATGGAAAATAAATTTGTTATTGGGTTCTTTCTGAAAAAAAGTGATTCTAAAAAATTGTCTGGTCTCTTAGTTTCTCTAAGAAAAAGCTTCTCCGAGAGGGAGATTTTCTTCTGTTTCTTCCTATTATTGGGGCATAATCTTATTATTTTGCATTCTATTCATCAGTTGCCTTTTGGTTCTGCCATTATTATGACTAATGTGAAAGATTGCTTTGCTTTTCTGTTGAAACTCCAGTATTATTTGGTCGTTCTTATCTTTTGAAGTCTCTTCCTTCCTGTATGAACCTCTGCACCAGATGCTGCCTCCTGCTGTGATACATAAAGCTCATATCAATGTATTATTCAAATGGCAGAAGAATTGTAAGGAGGATTCATTGGAGAAACACTTTCAGACAGTGGCCACAATACAAATAACAAGTTGCATTTATGTAGCAGTTCAGGGTGTTTAAAATGCTTTTCCATACATTACTGTCTCTTTTCTTCCTCATCATAACTTCATGGTGTAGAAAAAGCAGATTTCCTCTCTCTCCCACCCTATTTGTAACAGGAAACTGAAGTGCTTAGACTAGGGTCATGCAATTTGTCTAAGGTCTATTAGCTAAAAACAATTGATAAAACCCTAACTAGATCTGTGTTGTCTGCCTTCCTCATTTTCTACCTTAATAAAAGCCTTCAGTACAATCATTGATTAGTATTAACAAACAGCTATTTTTTTTCTACTTAATACTATTTTTTGTTTCCAATTCCATGTAAAGATAGTTTTCAACATTTATTTTTGTAAAGATTTTGAGTTCCAAATTTTCCTCTCCTTGCTCACCAAGACAATTTGATATAGGTTATACATGTACAGTCATTTTAAACTTATTTCCAAATTAGTCATGTTGGGAAGAAAAATCAGAACAAGAGGGGGAAAAACCATGAGAGAAAAAAAAACAAAAAAAGTAAAAAATAGTATACTTAGAAATGCATTCACTGTACATAGTTCTCTCTTTGGTTATGGATGGGATTTTCTATCCCAAGTCTATTGAAATTATCTTGGATCACTGTATTGCTGAGAAGAGTAAAGTCTATTTTAGTTGATCAACACACAATCTTTCTGTTACTGAATAAATCTTTATTTAAATGTCTACTATGTGTCAGTCACTGGAGAAAAAAAAAGACCAAAAAAGAGATGAAATTCACTAATGAGGAAATCTTGAATTTGTTCTTACTATTAAGAATTAGCAACTCCTATCCCCCCCCTTTTTATTATTTTTATTTTTTGCTTTTTGCTGAGGCAATTGGGGTTAAGTGACTTGCCCAGGGTCACACAGCTAGGGAATGTTAAGTGTCTGAGACCAGATTTGAACTCAGGTCCTCCTGACTTCAGGGCTGGTGCTCTATCCACTATGCCACCTAGCTGCCCCTCCCCCCCTTTTTAAAAGAAATTATTTGAAATTTGAAGTTTTTTTATTTGAAATTTGAAATTACTTGAAATTTGAATGAGAATCGAGGAATCCTGGTCATTTCCCATTATAATAATTCTGATTTAAGTTTGTCTTGGATTTTAAAACTCCATTCTAGTGCATAGCTTTTATACCTCAGTGCTGTCCCTGGTCAGCACTGAACTGTCTTTGGCAGAAGGTACAATTTGAACTAGTGTCCAGGAAAAAAGTGTAAGGGATAGCTTTTTTTAACAAGGCTAATGAGTTCCTAAACTGGATCTGTTCCAACTCCATTGATTTTTATTCCAGGGTTCTGGAATTGATTTCATTAGTTTGAAAAAACAAAACAAAACAAAAAAACTCAACTAGTTTCATTGATAATCACCTCACCTGACTTTATACTAATCCCTTAAATTGGACAGAGAAATGGAAAAATCCTATTTCCTCTTAGTTTAATGAAGGCAAAGTAATTTTGAGATCATTAATCTTAGTCAGAATAGTCTTCCACATCTACTTAGTCCAATTTGCACTTTAAAAAATCCATTAAAAAAAGTTTGACAAGTGGCAATCTAATGTTCCTTTAAAAATGTTTGATGAGAGGGGACCCATTTTAGAATACCAGATACTTTTTTATATTCAATGGGAGTAATGGATAAAATTCCCACCAAAGGAAGAGGCTGGGAAATTTTATCACAGGGATGATTGAGCAGGAAGATGTGTACATTAGGCCAAGGCCACATACATCCTTGAAGAGTTGCCATGGCACTGGCGAAGACTTTAGCAAGAGTGGGAAAGTTTCTAGTTGCCCTATGTACACTTTTATGTTGTTTCTGATAGTTCACATGGGAAGGGATGGACAGTGACATCTGTAGAAGGCCTGTTCATCTATTGGCAAAGGACTGATTGGGAAGACCTAAAAAGATTCTTGTTTTGGGCATTAGTAGTTCAGGCAACTAGAAATGTGAGCAGATTAAGATTCTTGCTCTGTTCTCACATACTTGTGTTTCCTTTGGAATCTGCAGATGATGTAGCGTTTTGGATCTGATGTACTTAAAATCAGGGCTTAAAAAAAATCCAGGGGCTGACAGAATAATAGAGTATTAACTAAATAAAACTATAAGAACTTTAAAAAGTATAAAATGTCTCCATGTAAAGTGGTATTTTATTCTGACCCTTCTTGTGTAAGTCACCCAGATGAACCATGCTTCCTCTCAGAGAATAAATATATGTAGAAAGAGTCACATTTGTGACTACATGTAATTACATCTAATTGTACGAAGCCTATTAATGTTATAGAACACATTATAGGAAAGCTAATTTCCCTTTTGTCACTCTTTAGGACCAGGCTTCTTCATTTTTGTGTCACAGATCCCCTTTGGCCATCTAGTGAACTCTGAACCTTTTCTAAGTACAATATTTTTAGATGCATAAAATGAAATATCTAGAATTACAAAAGAAACCAGTTATTTTGAAATATAATTACAAAAATATATTAAAAAACCAACAATGTCACAGGCCACCTGAAGACTATCCAAAGACCCCCTTGTTAAGAACTCCTGTAGTAGGTATACAATGTATTTGTGGGAAGTTTGATACTAGATGTGGCAAGTGGCTGGGCAGATGTCAGAAGGGTAGTCAAGATTTGGATGGGAGATAGGAGACAACAGAACAACATAGTGCAGAGGTGTGAAAGGGGTAGGTGATAGGAAGTTGAGGGAAATGGTGGAATCTAGAGAACAAGATTGTGCTCCTGATTATATTGGTTCAGGTCAGGATTTGGAACCCCCCAACATTTACTGAGCTTTGAGCATGTTTGTGTCAAGTGATTCACTGCAGCTCTGCTGCAAATGGGGGATAAGTACAAAGACAGCCTGATATTCTGTTTTCATCCCTGTTACACAAAGATCCTGAATGCTCAATCTATGACAAAATTCTAGGCAGGATCATTAGACTTATAGAATTTTATTAGTGGAGGAACTTTGTAGATGAGTGGTCAGTGGGACAGCTAGGTGGTACAGTAGACAAGAATGCCAGACTAGGAGTCAGGGATTCCCAAGTTCAAATTTGACCTCAGACACTTACTAGATATGTGAACCTGGACAAGTCACTTAGTGCTGTTTACCTCAGTTTCCTCATCTGTAAAATGAACTGGAGAAGGAAATGACAAACCATTCCAGTATCTTTGCCAAGACAACTGTAAATGGGTTCAGGATGAATCAGAGACCATTGAATAACAAATGAATGGTCCACTTTGGGATTGTACAGGGTAAATATACTGTTGTTGAAGGTAGCAGACAGAATCAAGCAAGTAAGTTGCCATAGGAGGGTGCTGTTTTTAGGGAGAGGGGGAGAAGCAAACTCTCTTTGGTATCCAGTAAAGATATATACTTGAAAAAAAAAAAAAAAAACTAATGTTCTAGATGAAACAACATTTTGAGGTTTTTTGTTTCTTTTTCTTTTTTCTTTTTCTTCCTCTTTGGTGACTGATTAATCTTTCTTGGCAGCTATTGAATGAGTTGAGTTTATATGAAAAACAGATTAAAAAGGTTAGTTTTTCCTCATCCACTGTGAACTTCCTTAAGTTAAGCCTCACCAATAACAAGGCTTGAGAAGGAAGAGGCCATCTTCTTTACAGCTGCTGCTGATTACTCAAGGTGTGTGTTTATAACATAATTTTCCCCATATACATTGATTCCAGGTACTCTATAGGTAGGCCTTCTGTTTTTGATAAATGCCCTTGGGTCAACCAGAAGAACTGCATGCTTCATGGGTTAGACGTTGGTTAGTCCTTTCTTTTAGGACTAGGACTTTATGGTTCTATGGGTCTATTCTTTTCCCTATGATAATTCCTTTCTTCATGATGATATCTTATTATTCCTGAATCTATTTCCCTGATATCTTTCAGTTTGCTTTTTAGGAACTATTTTTAAAATTTTATTTTTAATGTATAGACTAAAACAATCATTTTCATCACATAATATAATTAAGAAACAAAAGATTGCACTCTATTATACACAACTTGCTATTTCTTTTAAATATGTAATGAAGTTATCATGTAAATTTCCCTTTCTCTCTTTTTTTCCCTTTCCCTTCTGTCTTTCCCTCAGTTCTTTCTCTGGTTGCACATGAAATCTTTTTTTTAAGAACTATTTTCTTAGGCTGATTCTGTCCCTGGTTTGCATCTAATGGGAGAAAAGAACAAAATAAAACCTTATAAACCTTTCTGGTTAGGGGCATTTTCTCCATTTTGAACAGTGGAAAGAGCTGGAGCTCGAGTCAGAAAACCTGGGTTCAGATTCTGCCTCTAATGATTACCTATGTGGCCTTGAGCAATATCTTTCTCAGTCCCCATTCCCTCCTTGAGAGGGAATTAGAGATTGGATTTGATGGTCTCTAAGATTCCTTCCATCTCTAGGGTGGGATCCTATGCGTACCTGCTCAGTGGACAGCTTGTTGGGTACTTTCTTGCCAAAATAGAAAGTGTGTGAAATTCTAACTTAAGCCCCTTTATGAAAAGAGTGAACTAATGGAGCAGCTTATGTTCCTGATTATCCTCTTGGCTTAGAAACAGCCATAGAGGCATTTAGAAGGCTCACAGGATAGAAATCTGGATCTGGGCAAATGATTTTGTGCCTCAGTTTCCTCATCAGTAAAATGGGAATAATGATAACACCTACTTTCCAGGATTTGACAGGATAAAATGAGAAAATATTTGTAAAGGATAAAATGAGATAATACTTCTAAAGCACTTAACCTAATGTTGGGCATATAGTGGTCTCTTATGCTTATTTTCTTCCCCCCACCCTCAAAAGCATTCTGCAAACCATACTAAATACTACATAAATACTAACTAGTTATTATTACCTTTTTGATTAAAATGGTTTATGATGAATCCTGTCATTTTGCTCCTTGGAAAATATAGCATTAGGCCCACATGTCGATATTGGTTTCTTGGTATCATGGGCACATTGCTGAAGAGAAGGGATAAATGATAAGTGATATGATTTCAGTGTTTTTGGGGTCAATACCTTATATTTTTATTCCATTCTAGATTCTTACAACTCTCAAAAGCAAAACACATCTTCAAAATGGCACCATGGTGATAGATGGCTTGGAGATAATTCTCATGAGCATTATTTGCTTTTAAGAAGACAAGTCATCCCACCTGCTTCCTGGATGCTTGCAGGGGACATATGTAGTCATTTAATTTTTTTTTTTTTTGTGACATATGTCTTGGTAATTGTCTTTCCTCCTGCTGAAAAATCTGTGAATACTCAAAAACTTGAGCTTTTTTCACAGCTACAGTTTTGCCTTCTGTTGGAATGAACGTAATTTTGTGTTAACCTGCAACATCTGCCAGTATATACTCTACTTTTTTTTTTTAAATTTAGGCCTAGAGGCAAAAATATGGAATAGTTGACCTCTTTCCTGTTCTGTAATTCTTCCATCTGTAAGAAAAAGGCAACAAGAAACAGATTAATGGGAAAGACTGGCTATTCCTCAGGGGTAGAATCTGTCATAAATCATGAGCCTCAGATTCCATCACAATAACACAATGTTTGTTTATTTTTAAAACATGAACTGGCTATGGTGAACCTCATCAGAGCTATTCTCACTTTTTGTTCACTAGGACGATCCTGGTATGTCGATTTGAATCCTTCTCAGAACTATGTACAATGAGTCAGTAAGTTGCATTGCATCTGAGTTCAGGTCCCACCTCTATATGACCTGGGCAAAGCACTTAACCACCCTGGGCCTGATTTATATTATCTGTAAAATGATAGTTTGGGATTCTACAGATGTCCTCCAAGCCCTCTTCCATTTCTAGATGTAAGATCCAATGAATTCTATTCTCAATTTTACACTTGAATGAGAAATAGTTACTCATCTCAGCTTTGATTTACTTAGTACCCTGAGAAGAAACAGAGAATTGTTCATCACTTTCAACTGGCTTTTTGACCAACGTGGTATGGGAAGTAATTTGGCCATTGTCAATGTGGGCCAACACAGTAAGTAAGGGTCTGAGGTCATATTTGAATTTAGGTATAAGAGCCAGTGTTCTGACCGCTGTGCTATCTGGCTGCTCCACTCAAAAGTTTTTTCTTTAAGTCAGAGAGGAGTGTGCACAGACTGAATTTTTCAGTAAGATGATAGAAATATTTATAAAGAAAGGTCATTAAGAATAAGGCCTGAATTGACTGGCTCCAAATTTAGACTTTTTCCCCACCTATTAATTACAATGTAGATTTCCAGTTGTATAACATAGTCCTTTCTGAAATTTTGTTGGACGTCATATTTCATGTTGTTGAAAAATAAAGTTTCTTGGAATGTCTTCTCATTGCCTGCTAAAAGATGGGGAAGAGATTGAGACCCTTTCAAATGCCCCCTCCTCCAAGAAGCCTTTTCTTGTCATAAATTACTTCTTTCCACCCTTAGAAGAGTTTGTATTTGCATTTCTCTAATGCTCATAACTGCTATTCAGTAACCTATATTTGTGTCTCATTCACCTCGTAGCCTAGAAACTCCATTAAAATAGACTTCTTATTTAAACTGTGTGTCTCCTGCAATGCTTAGTACTATGCTGTGTACAAATTGTAGTTGATCCAGACTATGGAGGAGATATTGGAAAATAGCCAAATGTTTCCTCTGAGTAGCCGTAGCTAATAAATTTATCTATATATCATGATTTATCTCAAGACAGATAAATTCATCAAAGAATTAGGGGTGCATGGAAGGAGATGGGATAGACAGAGACAAAGGAAGTTCCCAATGATTTCCTGTCTCTTTTCATTCTGTTTTCAGATAATTTTTTTTAAATGCCTGGAACTCAGTAGATGCTTAAAAAATAATTGCTATTTTTTTTTTCACTCATTCAACACTTAGCATATATAAACACTGTGCTAAGTGCTGAGATTGCTTAGTGTGAATAGCCTCTGTTCTCAAGTAATTCTTATTCTAACAGGAGAAATACTAAATTTATCCATATCTATACGTCTGTCTACCTAAACTTTTCAGTTCCAAGTCACATGGAAAAATTTCATGGTCCTTAGGGTGTAGTTGCAAAGCAAATGGAGCATAGAGTAATGCCTCTAAGAAGTAATTCTTTGTTGGCATTTTTCACTGATAAAATCATATCAGATTATGATATTGAAACATTTAATGGTACCAAGGACTTTGGGGGTGAGAACTTTCTTTTTTGTATCTCCAGTAGCTATGGCTGTTGGACATGCAGAAGCAGTTTCTAGGCTCCATCTCCTGGGGGTTGCTTCCCAGAATGATGCTTGATCAGGAATGGACTAAAGCAGGACAAGTGGTCTTTGCCATTCAAGGACTCCAGGGCTTATCTGCCCATTGGCTGAACTCCCACAATAATCCTGTGAGAGAGAAAGCACATATGTCATCATTCCTTATTACTCATTTTACAGAGGAGGAACCTGGAGTTCAGAGAAAGTTAGAGAGTCATCGAGAGAGACAGAGAGAGACAGAGAGAGAGAGAGGGTCAGAGAGCGAGAGGGAGAGGGTCAGAGATCGAGGGAGAGAGAGAGAGAGTCAGAGAGAGAGAGAGAGAGAGTCAGATTGACTTATCCAAAGCAATTGGTTAATTTCAGAGGTGAGAATTTACTCAATTCACTAAACTAATTTGGTATGCTAACTTCCTTCTTAGCTTTCTCATCTGTAAAATAATAATAACAGTATCTATCTCCCAGGGCTATTTGTAAAGAACAAGTGAAATAATGTATATGCTTTGCAAATTTTAAAAGACTATATAAATATTAGATTTTAGTATTGCTATTTTTGCTGTTAACTAATATAGTTGTAATAAATAATAATTAAGAGGAAGAGAATAATACTATTTTCTTTGCGAAACTGGGCCTCAAACTTTGCCTCCTCAGACAAATTGAGCAGAGGATGGTAAAAGTATTATTTAGTACTCCTTTTTTTAATGAATAGGCCTCTCTGTTGACGGGAAATCCACTATGAGCTTGTCTTTACCTTCTACACTTAATGAAAGACTTAATGATTGACTAGCTAAAAGTTATTTATCTACATTTAGGATCAGTGGGGTTATGGTAAAACATCTCCACACTACTTAATTAAAGAAAAATATTAGAGAAAGAAAACATAAACATATGAAAGAAGGAAGCATAATCAGTAGCTATATTTTTATACCTGGGATTAAAAACAAAGATGTTGCTGTCACACATTTAAAAAAAAATCATTCACTGAAAGATCGGAGTTGAACTATTCATTTGTGTGCAGCTGTAGAAACAAGAGAAAATACAATCTTCAATTTTGTTAAGCAGCCTTGTCTAAATAAAATTAACATGTAGTGGCCTTGGCTGAAAGCTAGGTATAAAAGCATCCTGCTGTTGCCTGCATTCATTTTAAGGGAAGATGAAGTGTTCCAGACTTAATTTAGTAATTTGGCTTGGGAAAAGGGGGATAAGGAAGATGATCATGTATGGACTATAGTAATGTTTGTTTTCCCCATAACTATCTGTGACTTTGAGTAAATGAACTATCTCTTTGAAGTACCCTCAGTTTCCCCTTCTGTAACATGGGAATTCTAATACCTGTCTAATTCACAAGGCTGTTTTAATGATCCAGTGGGATAATGTATATGGAAATGTTTTGAAAACCATAAATCACTTTATAAATATAAAGGTTTTTTTATGGTTTGGCCCTGGCTTTAATGACATTTATTGTAGTAAATACTTTTAGTTTGCAGCAACAGCTGTGCATTTTAGGCTTCTCAAGTTAATTAAAGAGCTGGAGAATGTGTGCTTTCAGCGTTTTCTGTTAGTATTGTTTGTGTATTTATTAAAAAATTCAGGTGGAAGTGGCCAGTCCAGAGTCAAGCATTTATGAAGGGCTTGCTGTGTGCCAGGCACTCTGCTAATTGCTACGAATTCCATGAAAGGCAAAATAAGGCCCTATACCAATACTTCTAATGGGGAATCAGTTAGTGTAGTATCTTAGAAAACAAGGGAGGAAAACAAGTGGGAGAAGGTAGCCAATATTCACATAATTTTCAAAGAGATCAAGGACTGGAAGAAGGTTATTTGATTGGGCAATCATGAAATCTTTAATGATCTTTGAGCAATTTCAGTGGTGTGGGTCAGAAGTCAGATTGCAATGGGCTAATGAAAGATGATAGTAAGGAAGGAATGGAGGACTTTCCTGTGGATACCCTTTCCAGGAAGATTATCTATGAAAAAAGAAGTAACCTAACAGTCAATTTGCACAAGTTTTATTTTGATGGATACCTACAAGACATACTTACATTCATGTAGCCTGTGCTATGCGTGTATTGCTCTCTAAAGCTTATTTTGCATTTTCTCCTTCAATTATAGGATCATAAATATAGAGCTGGAATGACCCTTATTACATTTTTTTTCCAACTGCCCCCACTCTCTTTTTACAAATGAGAAAAACTGAGGCCCAGAGAGATTAAGTAATCAAGATTTGAACTTCAGCATTCTTTGTGCCACATGATATTTTTGTACTAGACTCCAGGGGCCTTCTAAGCAGAGATGGAGGGATTCATGGTGGGAGATAGAATAAAATTCCTACTTACTAACATCAGATAGAAAAATACTATAAGGCCTGACTCTGTTTTTGCTCACTGGTTGGTTGCCAGCTCACACAACAGAGAGAGAATGAACTGTTTAGTTTCTCTCTGCCCTATAGGTGCACTCAGAGATAGATGTGGTGTTGGAAATTTCATTGAGATTGTTGTGGAATTTTTTCCAAAATGCAGAGAAAACAGTAAATCCCTTTTCCTAATATGACTATTTTAGTTAAAAGAAAAAAAACTTGACCTGTACAGAGCAATACCTATGCTACTTATTATTTATTGATTTAAAAAGTTACACCATGACAAAAACCCTAATTACTAACACTTTTATATGACTTTGTATTTTATTAATTAAAACAGCATCTGTGTACATTTAAAATATACCTATGCACATACACTTGTGTGTATATACATATATATATTAAAACAAAACATACCATCTATATCCTGAATGTCATATATAATTATATGCATATTATATATACATATATACATATATTATATATATTCCTTACTTTGATTTATTACTCAGTTGGTTCAGTTGTATATGACTTCTGATGACTCCATTTGGGATTTTCTTGGCAAAGATATTGCAATGTTTTGCCATTTTCTTTTCCATATTTCATTTTTACAGATGAGAGAACTGAGGCAAACAGGGTGAAGTGATTTATCCAGTGTTACCCAGCTAGTAAGTGTCTAAGGCTAGATTTGAGCTCTTCTACTTTTGTGTACATTTACTTAGGAAGTTTTCCTTTAAATTTGGCCTCTACAAATTCTACTTGTTGCTCCTAAGTATGTCCTCTTGAGCTAAGAATTCTAATCCCTTTTTCATATGACTTTTCTCATATAACTCCCCACTTTTTACTTCTCTTGCTAAACATCTGTTATCCCTAAAAATATTTCTGATTTTGTTTGCTCTGAGGGCCCTCATCATCCTGTTCACCCTCCCCTGGAAATGCTTTGACACAAACCTGAGCATAATACTCTTAATGTGGTCTGATTAGGGCTAAGCCTTGGAGGACTATCAGCTTCTTCATTCTGGAAATGTTAATTCCTCTTGAGATTGTAAATTCACTTAACAGGTCCCCTACACCCCTCTCAAGTGAATGACTAACTACTTTTCCCTTTATGTGATTATCATTGTGAAAAGGATGTTTTTGAACTCATGTGTAAGACTTTACATTTTTACACCTATTCCATTTCATCTTCCATTTAGCCCAGTGTTCTCACACATTTAAGTCTCTAGTCACACAGCATATTGGCTATTTCTGCTAACTTGAGTCATCTGCAAATAAGACAAACATGCTATCCATCTTGGAGGCAGCTAAATGACTTAGTGGATAGAATGCTGGGCCTTGGAGTTACAGTGTTCAGACATGACTGACATCTGAACAACAAAGTCATTCCAAAGCGTTGATTTAAGTCCTAGCTATGCTACTCACTGTCTGTGAGATCTTAGGTAAATCACAAATTCTGGGCTTCAGCTGCCTCATCAGTAAAATGAACAGATTAGAATAGATTGGAATTCTTAATCTCTCTCTCTCTCTCTCTCTCTCTCTCTCTCTCTCTCTCTCTCTGTGTGTGTGTGTGTGTGTGTGTGTGTGTGTGTGTGTGTGTAGTGCCATGGATTACTTCATCTGTGTAAAGCCTTTCAATCCTGTCTCAGAATAATGTTTTTAAACACATAAAATATAAAGGATTATTTCTTTAAAAACACCAATTATGTCAAAATAATTACCTTCTCTCTCTCTTTCTCTCTCTCTCTCTCTCTCTCTCTCTCTCTCTCTCTCCATATATGTATACACACACACACATATATTTAAGTTAAAAAAATCATACACTCTAGGTTAAGAACCTTTGACTTGGATGCAGCTTGTAATTAATAGCTAGAGCACTGGGCTTGGAGTAAGGAAGGAAATCATTGTTTAAATCCCACCTACAGCACTAAGTGATTCTAGTCAAGTCACCTAACCACAGGTCTGCCTTAGTTTCCCCATCAATAAATTGGGAAGAATAATATCATCTATGTCTAGTGAAGATAAAATGAGATAATATTTGTAAAACACATTGTAAATCTTAAAGTACTGCCTAAATGTGAACTATTATTATTATTAAGATAACTTTTCCTTATTTTAATAAATATGATTTAGTATTAAGATTGAGATACTTCTGTGCTAATATTGTATGCCTTTAATTGTTTGTTTGTTTTTAAATGGGGTACCTAGAATTTTTTTGTTCCTATGAAAAAGAGCCTTTTATACAATTCAGTGGTAAACACTGGCTGCTCTTAATTTAGATAGAATTTATTCTTGAATTACATAGGGGGGGCAGGTTGGTTTAAGTATATATGACTCAACATGAAGAGCTAGCAAAATAAGTGTATGTGAATACCTGAATATGAATATACCTACTTGTTTCATGGTAATAAGTTGATTCATAACTTCTATTTTTAAGTTTTTCTTTTTGCTGGAAATATATCTGTGACACATAGATATGAGTTTCAGGAGGCCTCTTGATAAATTTGCACAAGGAAGATAAAACTCATGAACAAATCTTATAAAGGAAATCAGCCATTTATACATCCTTTGAAAGATGGCTGCCAGATTCATCCTCATAGACCTATTCTTCCTTAACCTTAGAAGGGGAGAACAGAAATAGAAATTATCTTTAAGTGAAAATAAGACTCATAAAAGGTTTTCTTTCCATTGTTGCTTACTTAAAATAAAAACAAAAATTAATGTCATGTTCAATACATTTTATATAGATGAATATTTTGCACTGATTTGTGGAAATAAGTATTGGGAAACCTCCTGGTATCTCACCATCTTTATCACTACCCTCTTCTCATTTTAAGGAATATAACTTCTGCATTATGATAGGTAATTCCATTTTTGTCTATGCAGTATGTTCATTTTAAAATGCAATCAAAAAATCTTTTGGGAGTAGATCTTTTGGAAAGATCAAGTTGTTTATTTATTTATTTATTTTACTTTTTGCTGAGGCAATTAGGGTTAAGTGACTTGCCCAGGGTCACACAGCTAGGGAATGTTAAGTGTCTGAGACCAAATTTGAACTCAGTTCCTCCTGACTTCAGGGCTGGTGCTCTATCCACTGTGCCACCTAGCTGCCCCTGATCAAGTTGTTTAAAAACCAAGTTGGCAATGCTTTTATTTTAACACTTTGCATTGTAATATTTCTGAGTCATCTTGATCTTTACTATTTATATTCTTCCCTGCTCCTTTGTTTTTTAATCAAGCCATAGCAAATAATTTTTTTTTCTCTTGTTATGGTAACCTTGGAAAAATTTCATTATGTCTTAATAGTAGATCTCATTTAAAATTAAGTGGGAATAATACTTTTGTTGCAAATATATAAATATAATTGACCTTTTTGTGAACAGCTTCCTGGGGTTAAAAAAATTCAAACAATCTGGTGAAAAGGATTATTGATAATTTTTAATTTTTTAAAAATAGTTGTACAGTTTTTGTCCCCATTTATAACTCCTGTTGACTGTCTCACTCTGCACTTGTAATTCACTATCTCCTCAGAGAAGAGGGATGTGTACTTCATCAGTTCTCTTAAGTCATGACTGAGTATAGCACTGCTGCAAATTCTGATATGTTTAACTATTATTTTCCTCTGTTTTGGTCATTGTGCAAACTGTTCTTTTGTTTTTGCTTCTTTGCAACTTGCCTTATTTCTTAGGTTTCCCAAGAATTGAGAATTCATGTTCATTATTTATTATGGTACAATAATAAATAGAAAGGATAACTGACATGATCCTCTTTGTTTAGTTCTTTTATGAGCAGTTTGATAATGTGATCATTTCTGTTCCTTTATAAAGCATGTTTCCAGGTTTTAATTGGACATTGATCATTATTTTCAATTGCCTGTGCATTTGTCCAGAAAATATAAGCATGATATTTATTGCTTTTCTGTCTTATTATATACCTCCTCTCTCCAACAACCTCTCCCTCTGATCACAAGCATTCTTGTTTTGTGGGAAGTCGATCCTTATTTTCTATTATTCTGTAAACTGTGTGGGAACCCCTTTTTAGACATGGTCATTTTATGTGTATGATGTTCTCAAAGACTTGTTGATGTTGAACAAACCAAATAGTCATATTAGAACTTCACAAAAGAGTGGAAAGAAGTATACTTATTATTTAGACTACTTACAAATGTTACTATTAGTAGCTTAAAACATTACAGGGACGTTAGTGATTGAATAAATATTCTCTTAATAGCCTGAAAGGTAGTCCATCTATAAACGTGTTAGGAACTTAAAAGTGTATATATTTCATTTAACCTTGTAGATTATCTATACTGTCTCTATAAAAAAGTGGCTAATTAGAAGAAAATTGCTGTTTGCCTCTTGATAAGCTCTGTTCTAGAGTGGGTAGGTGGCTCAGTAGATAGAGAATTAGGCTTAAAATTGGGAAGACTCATGCTCATGAGTTCAAATCCAGTATTAGACACAAATTTACTAGCTATGTGACCCTGGGCAAGTTATTTAATCTTTTTTTATTTTTTTGCCTCAATTCCTCATTTTAAAAATGAACTGGAGAAAAAAATGGCAAACTATTCCAGTATCTTTGCCCAAAAAATCACAATGGGGTCACAAAGAATTAGATGTGATTGAAGAACAGCAAAAAAAACTCCCATTCTAAAACTTTTTTGGGGCTTTATTTGCATAGGGATAATATATCTATAGGGCTTTGAGAACATTTTTCCCCATGCAAAGATTAAAAAAATTTCAAGTTCTCCTTGCTATGTTGTGGTCCACACTCAGGTCCCACAGGCCTCTCTCTGGGTGTATATGACTTTCTTCATCACTGAACAATTGGAAATGGTTTGAAACATCTCATTGTTGAAGAGAATCATGTCCATCAGAATTGATCATCATATAATCTTGCTGTTACTGTGTACCATGATCTTCTGGTTCTGTTCATTTCACTTAGCATCACTTCATGTAAGTCTTTCCAAACCTCTCTGAAATAATCTGTGGCCTTCAATTTAGAGTATTGAAAGATTATGTAGCTCTTAGATTGTGAGGGATCTGAAATTTGAAGTTTATAAAATATTCTCAAAGATTGCAAAATAGATCCAATGGCTTGCTTTCCAGTGGTTTCTCACTGGGTTTTGAGTTGTCACAGTATCTTATGACATAGGAATAGTTTTTACGCAACATTCGACAGACCCCCCTTGCCACACTCCATAGACTTTCGTTCTTCTTGGGTTTACCCAGTTGTTCACCATTGTAGTGACCTTCAATAATACGCTCATATGAGATTCCAACAGGGATTATCAAAATATCAGGAATAGTATTGGTAGAAAGTGTGTCCACTACCACAGACAAGAGACCTGCCCTAGCATGGGAGGTTTTCCCACTCCGAGAACGTGTTCCTTCCAAAAAGATCTCCAAAAACTGTTGTTGTCGCAGCAGTTCTACTATGTGTCCATGGAGTAAAGCTCTGTAGAGAGTATCTTTTCGTCCATCTGATGTCTCATCTAGCCTTCGTCGTATAAAAAAGCCTCCAAGTTTATGGATCAGTGTACTGAAGATGGGTATGTTCAAGTTATTGCCAGCAGCGATATATGGTGCTTTGATGTTATGGCAGAAAAGAATGAATGTGAGTAGCAGGTAATCAATATGGGATTTATGAACTGGTAAGAAGATAAGAGGCAAATTCATTTCAGTGGCTGCTTTGACCATCTCAAGTTGACCTTTGTGAATCTGAACACCCCAAAAGAAACTGTTGAAAAGTTTTAGTAGCACCCATCCAGTTAGCATTTCCATGATAGCTTTCTCTGAGGTTTCTGCATTTAGACTCTCCCTTCTTCAATCCATTTTATGCTACTAGATTAATCTGTATAGCTTTGAGCAAGTCATTTGATCCATGTGGGCCTATTTCATCATCTGATCATTGCTGGTGAGACATTAGCAACCATTTCTTGGAGAATCCGCTTAGCTCTCTTCTTCACTTTGCTGATAGATTTTGATTGCTGTTGAACAGAACCATCTCTAGAATTCAATTCAGAAGCCACTTCTTCAATTGCTTCCTGTACTCTCTTACTGTTCAATACATTTTCAGTCACATTGGTGGCAAACATGCCCTTATGAACATCCCACTCTTGAACAAAAAGTACATATGAAAGGCGCCTTGCAAGCCATCCTCTATGTCTTGTATGGGTTTCATTGATATAGATAACATTCCTCAATCCTAAAGAAGGGATACTTGGATTGAAAAACTTGTCCCAGCTCTGGGGAGTACACACATAACAACACCTTCCCACAATGTCTTTTGGCTATCTTTTTTTAAAAATAAATTTTGTAGTGGGGCCATTGTGTAGGGATCATCCATCAAGTACTAGATGAAGTGTGAGGAGTTATACTTGGTTTCAACTTAAGACTATCATTAAATTGTGAACCATTTGAAGATAGGGACTGTCTTTTGACACTCTTTATATCCAAGTGCTTGACACATAGTAGGAATTGACTAAGAAGGCAGATTCAAAGTAAGAGAGAGAGAATAGTTTAAAAAAACAAACAAACAAAGCAAACAACAACAAAAAACCTTGGGTCCTAATTTCACCAATTTGATCATTTCGCCCCTATATCCATAAGACAAGAAAACCTCTCATGAACAAATAGAGTAAATTTTCACTTGTGCCATATTTAAACATTAGAGAGCTCTAAGATATTTTTATTTTGAAACAAAAATGCATGCCAAATTTGAGTAAGCTTGAACTTTGGGAATGTTGAGCAGATAACTCAAGTCAAACATTGCTTTTAAGGATGGCCTGTGGCGAGTGAAAGATAAAATGACTGAGGAAACAAAGGTTCAAGCTTCCAAGTATGTCAACTTATTGAGCAATAGATGTCAATTGCCCAACAAAGCATTAGCCTTCCTCAGTTTTGTTGTTGGAACCCAAATACAGAGGAGATAGATTTTTTTAAAAAAATATATATTAAAAACAATAAGGCAACTAATTAAAAGAAAGCAATAAACCAGGATATTTCATTAGATAATCTGATTTTTAATTGGAAGAAAGATTAGGAACTTTCCAAGTTGGGAGGAAGAGAGTGAACAGGTACAGTTCTCCAAAAATTAGAAAAAGAGGAGTCCTACTCTCCCCAGTCTCTATACAATTAAAGGAAAATGGAAACAGTAATGATTAATCAGTATGGAACCAATTTTCAGATAATAAATAGGGATTTCTTGAGATGTTTAATTGTGAGAAAATTCCTATCAGTCTTATAATCTGACTGAGTTTCTAGTTAGTGTACCCTAGGACCTTAGTTAAGGGTCTAAACAGTAGGTAGAGGGAGTCTAGTTTCCTAGTCATGCAGGACTAGGCTCAAACAATATAAAGTCCTCTCACAATTCCAATAATTAAATAAAGTTTTCTCCTGGAACAAATATTGAACTGAACCCATAACTGAATAGGAAGAAGACTGAGCTAGATCCAGAACTGAGTCACAAAGATGGAGTCTGTGTCGTTCACTCAGTTCCCATCACACTTGCTGATCCACTCCTGTTAAATCCCTCAGACCGAGTATATCCCAGGCTATTGAGTTTCTTTAGATATTACATATAAGATAGTTTTGGTGCCAAAAGAAACGATGGAGCTTTTATAGGGATCCAGCTGTGACATGTGCTTTTGTAATCTGATTACTAGTTAGTGGTTTAATAATTAATGGTTGTTTAGGTACATGCTCTATGTGTCATTCACAACTCCCAAGGATGTAACCCAGTACATAATTGTTAATAACAAATCCACCTTGCATAGTTTTCTCCTTCTTCACAGCTGGTTTCCTTGTGAAATTACTGTGGAGTAATGGAAAAACAAAGAACTAAAAGTGACAGGATGGGGCTGCCTACTACATTTTCTTTTTGTTCTCTACCTGTGATTTCACTGGCTAGGGAACTCCTAGTGATGAAACTTCCTCTACCAAAGGAGATCAGCATTTGTCCAACATTCAATCAGAGGTTAAGAGGCTTATCAAGAATATGTCAGAGGTCGCATTTGAACCCAGATCTTCCTGATTCCAAGCTTGGCTTTCCATCCAGTATACCATGCTGCCCTATTATATAGATATAATAAATTATGTCCCTTAATCCTTAGAGTCCCAAAGTTAAACTCAATAAACATTTAATAAATAACCTATTGTGTCCCAGGCACTGTGCTAAAAGCACTGGGGATATAAGGAAAGGCATGACAGTCTCTATAATAAAAGAGCTCACCATCTAACAAGGGAGACAACAAGTAAAAAGAAAGTGAAAAGGTAGTGGAGAATATTCTATGGAGGGGCATGATTTGAAGTCCTCTAACCTAGTTGAAAAATGATCTAAGTAGCTAAAAATTTCAAAGTTGATTACATCTCACAGAACGATGAGTTCCTGGAGATCATTGAAGTCTAAAAGAACAGCCAGGTGGGAAATGAAGTGAATTTCCTGGGGACCCTTCTTTTAGATTGGGAAAAATCTTCCAAGTTCTCCAATGCTCACACTCTTTATCCAGGGACTAGATGAAATTGGCTCCAAAACTCACTTCTCACAACCTCTTGTCCCTTTTTTGGGACGCTTTGTATTATAGTAAAATTGGTTACCTTTGTAATTGTATATGTTTTATTTTATGCATTTAAATATATCATTCTGAGGAGTCTATACACCACAGCAAAAGGTATCTTTAGCTAAAAAAAAAAAGATTAAATATCTTTAGTTCATTTTTGTCCAAATGAAATGAATTTCAGAAGAGTCCTAGTTAAAAGCATTCATCTTTGAGTGAGCACAGAAAAAGTCCAGTATTGATGCTATGCTATTTTGTTTTGTGTTTTGTGTGGTTTTTTTTTTTTTTTTGGTCAGGAAACACAAAGCTGAGTACAGTTTTAAAGTCTTCATAAGGTCATAGTTAGTAGCATAGTCTTTTAAACCACAATAATTATTATCTTTTACAACTTAGTCTAGTATTCCATGTCTATCTAAAAAGTGATGTCTCCAGTTTATTTGTGGTGATTAGAAAGAATTCTAAGTATGTGGGCAAGATTGGAAAGACAGACAAATTTGGTACATCCTAAATCCAGTTTTTACAATATGGCTTCATTTTGGGGGAGGTATTAGAGTATTAGAACCATGACTAAGCATAAATAACCACACCCCTCCAAATTTCCTAAATACCTTCCTTCAAGTAGGTTCCCATCATTCATTCCACATCCTTCATGAATGTGGAATTCAAGCAAAGGTTTTGAGAGTACTGCATAGTAGAAATAGTTGCTATCTACTCTTAACCTTTCATCAGAAAGGAAAGGATACTTTTTAAACTTGTAGGGGCAACTAAAATGTTGGATGACAAAATAAGGATTCAAAAAGATTTTGATAGGTTAAAATGTAAAATGATAAAATTTAATAGTGACAAATGTAAAACTTTTTTCTTAGGTTCAAAAAATCAATCTCATAAATACAAAATGGTGGTATATAGCTGGCTAGGCAACAGTTTACCAGAAAAGAGTTGGGGACTACAAGCTTGGGAAGAGTGAAGCAGTTTTCCATGACAAATGTTATTGGGTTGTTTGATTGCATTGAGAATCATAGTGTCTCTAATGAGAAAGGTAACAGATAGCTCATTATAATCTGCTCTGATCACTTATTTCTGGGGTATTCAGTTCTAGATGCCACATTTTAGACAGAACATTGATAATCTAAAGAGCATTCAGAAGAGGGTGATTAGTATTGAAGGGCTAGAGAATAAAGTTACATAAGATTCTATTGAAAGAGTCCAGAATATATAGGCTGATGGGATTGGGAGTGGAAGAGACATCAAGGAGACCTAGGTGAGTAGCAACATGATAGCTATCTTAAAATATTTGAAGTCTTGTCATGTGGAAGAGGGATTACATTTATTTTGTTTGACCTCAGAGGGCAGAACTAGAATAGCTGGTACATGTTGTACAGGAGCAGATTTTGGTTGGATATAAAGAAAAATTTCCTAAAAGATTTGTCCAAAGTTAAAATGAAATATTTCTGGATTCCTTTCACTCTCTCCCTCTCCCCATTACAATAATTCCTAAATTACTTTTTACCCTCCCAAACACACACACTCTTCCCTGAAACAAAAACAGTTAAGCAAAATTGCTGAAAAAGCAAACATATCTCACATCACATGCAAGCTTCCCTACCCTTATTCTTACACTTCTCTACATGTGGTTCATTGTCTGTTCACCATTGCTAAGACTGTGTTGAAATTAATGTTTGGCTGCTTTTGAGTGTTTTTGAAGTCATTATGCACACTCCAGTCTATGTGCTTTGCTCTCTATGACTTAATGTAGATCTGTCCATGATTCTATGAATTCTCTATATTCATCATTTTTTTAGGTCATAATAACATTGTATTACATTCTTACTTTGGCAATTTCCCAGTCAATAATCAATTTTTTTTTTATTTTTTTTATTAAAGCTTTTTATTTGTATAACATATGTATGGGTAGTTCCCCAACAATGATCTTTACAAAGCTTTCCATTACATATTTTACCCCCAGTTCCCTCCCCTCCCCTAGATGGCAGGAAGTCCACTACATGTTAATAATGTTGAAATGCTTGAGAAGTTATGCAAGAAACATCCAATCTACAAGAAAAAAAAAAAAAAAGAATCAGAGAAAGGCAACACAATGCAAGCAAGTGTCAATAGAGATCATGAAAATGTTACGTTTTGGTCCATATTTCATTTCCCTCTCTCTGGGTGTATATGGTTTTCTTCAGTGAACAATTGGAACTGGTTTGAGACAATTCTTTGTTGCAGAGAGCCATGTCCATCAGAATTGATCATCATGTAATACTGTTGTTGCTGTGTATGATGATCTCCTGGTTCTGCTTGTTTCACTCAGCCTCAGTTCATGCAAGTCCCTCCAGGCCTCTCTGAAATCGTCCTGCTGGTCATTTCTTAGAGAACAATAATATTCCACAACATTCATGTACCATAATTTATTCAGCCACTCTCCAATTGATGGGCATCCCTTCAGTTTCCAGTTTCTAGCCACTACAAAAAGGGCTGCCACAAACATTCTTGCACAGGTGGGTCCCTTTCCCTCCTCTAAGATCTCTTTGGGTTATAGGCCCAGTAGAAACACTGCTGGGTCAAAGGGTATGCACAGTTTGACAACTTTTTGAGCATAGCTCCAAATTGCTCTCCAGAATGGTTGGATCCGTTCACAGTTCCACCAACAATGCATTAGTGTCCCAGTTTTCCCACATCCCCTCCAACATTCATCGCTATCTTTTCCTGTCATTTTAGCCAATCTGACAGGTGTGTAGTGGTACCTCAGAGTTGTCTTAATTTGCATTTCTCTGATCAATAGTGAATAATCAATTTTTAAAAAAAAACTTTTTGGTACCATAAAAAGTGCTGCTATGAATATTTTGGTATCTACTCTGTGTCATCTTTTTGTCCTTGGTGTATACTAGACTACTGGATCTACCATGTGTGCAAAAATTTTTGTAGCAGCTCTTTCTGTAGTGACAGAGAACTGGAAATTGAATGGATGCCCATCAGTTGGAACTGAATAACTCATGGTATATGAATGTAATGGAATTTTATTTTTTTAAAAGCTTTTTATTTTCAATACATATGCATAGATAATTTTCAGCATTCACTCTGTAAAGCCCTGTGTGCCAAATTTTTTCCTCCTTCTCTTCCCTTAAACATGTGTAACTCTTCCATACTTCCACAATTGTCATGCTGCAAAAGAAAAATCAGATCAAAAAAAATGAGAAAAATAAAATGTAAGCAAACAACAACAAAAGAGTGAAAAATATTATATTGTCATACACATTCAGTCCTGACAGACCTTTCTCTGGGGGCAGATGACTCTCTGCCTCACAAGACCATTAGAACTGGCCTGAATCATCTCATTATTGAAAAGAGCCATGTCCATCAGAATTGATTAATGTATAATCTTGCTGTTGCTGTGTACCATCATCTCCTAGTTCTATTCATGTCACTTAGCATCAATTCATGTAAGTCTCTCCAGGCCTCTCTGAAGTCATTGTGCTAATCATTTCTTATAGAACAATAATATTCCTTAACTTTTATACACCATAACTTATTCAGCCATTCTCCAACTACTGGGCATCTACTCAGTTTCCAGTTTCTTGCCACTACCAAGAGGGCTGCCACAAACATTCTTGCACCTATGGGTACAGGTCCCTTCCCCTCCTTTATCATCTCTTTGGAATACAGGCCCAGGAGAGACACTGATGGATCAAATGGTATGCACAGTTTAATAGCCCTTTGGTCATAGTTCCAAATAGCTCTCCAGAATGGTTGAATCATTTCACAATTCCACCAACAATATATTAGTGTCCCAGTTTTCTCATATTCCCTCCTTGATCTGATAATTCTGAAATTTAGCTATGATGGAATTTTCATTTTGGGGTCTCTTTCAGGAAGTGATTAGTGAGTTCTTTCAATGTTATTTTATCCTCTGGTTCTAGGACATCAGGGCAATTTTGATGATGTCTAGATTCTTTTTTTCATCATGGTTTTCAGGAAGTCCAAGAATTCTTAGAGTGTCTCTCCCAGATTTGTTTTCCAGGCCACTTGTTTTTCCATTGAGGTATTTTACATTTTTTTCTATTTTCTTCTTTTTATTTTGGTTTTGTTTGATTGTTTGACTGATTCTTGTTGCCTCATTGAATCATTCACTTCCATTTGTTAATTTATAATTTATAATTTTATTATATATAGTATGTAATAAATATAATTTATATTTTTAGTTAATTATTTTCTTCAGTTAGCTTTTTTTAAAATTTCTTTTGGCCAAAATTTTAAATCAGTTATTTTGCTCAATGGATTTTTTTTTCCATTTCACAAATTCTGTTTTTCAAGGTGTTGTTTTCTTTTTCCATTTCATCATCTAGTTTGTAAAGGAGTTTTCTTCTGATAATTTCCGTGTTTCCTTTTCCAAACTCTCCTGCAATGTTCTCATTTTCTTTCCCCATTTTTCTTCTAACTCTCTTTTAAGATCATTTTTGAATTCTCCCAAGAGAACCTATTGAGATAGGAACCAACTCATCACCCTTTGGGGCTTCATCAGGAGAAGATTTGCCTTTAGTGTCTTCAGAGTTTGAAGTCTGGTCCTCTCTTTCTTCATAAAAGCCAACTATGGTCAGAGTTCTTTTTGCTTTTTTTGCTCGTTCTGTAAAGGTTGAGGTCTGCCCTTAGGGCAAAGGGGAGATTATCCTAAGTGTCCTCTATAAGCAAAAGCACTGCCTTGGGCCAGTGCTGCTGACTTCCTTCCTGTGCTGGGAGGGGAGAGGTGGGCAAAAGGATCACATGTGGATAAAGTTTAAGAAGGCATATCCTAGACAATTTCTAAAGGGTCCTTCATAACTCTGAAAACTGAGAAGGCTTGAATAAAAGGCAGGATGGTGATGTTTTCATTCTGTGACTTAGTTATTAAGATGACTGATGGGGTGGTTACATAGTAAGACTATATTAAAAATAAAAAAAATTAACAATAATAGTAAGGTATATATGAGCACTGTGCTAAATGCTTTAAAAGATTCTTATTTGAGCCTCACAACAATCATGAGACATAGTTGCTATTATTATCTCCATTTTACAGTTGAGGAAATTGAATATTGTAATTGTTTCTTTGAAAGAGCTAGAAGGCATAAAAGTTTATTAAAGGTACAAATTTTAAAGTATAAGAGGAACTAAAGAGGAATTAGATTGTTACAGAATCTTCAATATTTATTATGTAACCTGTGTTATAGGTGAAAGAGATCATAAAGTAGCATGACTTTCTTTAATGTCATTTCTTCTTTCCCAAATCCACAAGGCTAAGGCTAGCATAAATTCTTTTTCAAAAGATCTTTTAATATTTCCTTTTTTCCTAATGTTATGTGTTTTAAGAAGCTTAGAGAATAGGTTTTCAGCATTTGGTAGCATATAATAGTGACCAAATCCTTATCTCAAACCCCTTCATCCTTGCTTCAGTTCTGTTAAATGTAATGACTGGTATTATATAGTTTAAGCTCTGCAGAGTAAGTCACCAATATTTTTTCATTTTGTTGTCTCCATAGCTATGGAAGGTGGATATTATTACTATTATCATCCTCATTTAAACTGAGACAAACAAAACCTAGATGACTTTGCTTAGGATCATATATTGTATTCACCCAAGTCAAAATTTGAGCTCAGGTTTTCTAAACTTCATGCCCAATGCCCTTTCTACTGTGCCACATGTAAAATACTAAAAAGAAAAAAATGCCCTTTGAATTAGTTTTTCTTTCTTAAAACAGATATTCCTAAACTTTTCCATGTCATGACCCTTTTGGCAGTCTGGTGAAACCTATTGAACCCCTTTTCTGAATAATGTTTTTTAAATCATTAAAATTATTAAATTGGAAAGAATGCTAAATTTCATCAGAAGTTAGTAATAATCAAAATGTAAAATTTTCCTGATCCATAGAGCCTTGGAAAACTTTCCATGAATTCCTTTTAGGCCCATGGACCTCAATTTAAACACTCCTTGTCTATAGCCTTTACTCTTTAGAATTATTGGCATTAACTGCAAATAAATCTGGCTAAGTCTTTTATAAACTTTGCACCTTCATTGGGATTTGTTTGTTTTCCAGTTTCTTTGTTAATTCAATTGAAAGGAATTCTGTGTGGGGTGTGCATTCATATATAGTTTAAAAATAAAAAGCAAAAAACAGCAACAACAACAACAAAAACTCCAGGAGAGGGAGGGTGGTGGTTAGGAGAGTTAGGGAGATCTGGACTGTAATCCTCCCTCTGACATATACCAGCTAGATAACCCTGAACAAGTCAATTTACTTTTAGGTGCTGATCCTTTGTGATAGAAGAAGTTTGTTCATCAAGAGTTTTCTGTTCAAGTGAAATCACAAGTCCAAATCAAAATCCAGAGAATTAAATCCACAAATTTTACCCAAAAAGTTCCTGTTTATGGAAGAGTATTGCAATAACAATGTCCAACCTCTTTCCTAAAACACAGGGTAGTCACAGCTAAGTTACCCCACTTACTCCCTTCTGAACAGTGAAATTATTGTCGCATTGTTTGATCATGGGGAACAAAATATTCCTTGCCTGGTTAATGGCAGAGTTAGGACTTAAACCTAGTTTTTCTGGCTACCTTTCTGCTGCAATTGTTTTGGGAGAGAGAAACTTTGACAGGAGAAATCCCCATGATCTTAAGAGAAAGAGTATTTCATTAGAATAGGCAGAGAGGAATTGGACTTATGATTTTATTGATATAGGAAATTTTTGGGTGAGAAAAACTCTTATAAATACTGGTTGGTACCTTCTTTGCAGTAACCTAGAAAACAGTAGTGTTGAACTCAAATTGAATTTGCAACCAAAAAAACCATAATAAGGATCCCTGCAAGCCTGATATTCACTTAGAAAACTATATATTAATATTCTTTAATTTTTATATATTTTGTTAAAAATATTTCCTAATTATATATTTTTAATTTGGTTCAAATTATACTGAGAAATGATGTGGGACACATGTTTGACCTTTCTTCTAGGATATTAAGTTGTTAAATGACATGTTCAGGGTCACAAACCAGTATTTGTGAAAGGCTAGCCTCAAACCTAGGTCTTCTTGACTCTGGAACCAACTTTCCATCTAATGTCTTTCTCATTTTGAAGGCATAAAGGTCAACCAAACTACAGGTAGACTAGGCCTGGGCAAGGTAGATATATATAATAGAACTAAGAAGCTTTTGATGGTCTTGAACTCTTTGTAGGACAAAACTTTTTTTTTTTTTTAATAACAGCTTTTCAAAATACATGCAAAGATAGTTTTCAATATTCACCCTTGTAAAATATTATGTTCCAAATTTTTCTCCCTCCCTTCCCACTCCTGTGGCCTAGATAGCAAGTAATCCAATATATGTTAAACATGTGCAATTCTTCTATACATATTTCTATATTTATCCTGCTGCACATGAAAAATTGGATCAAAAAGGAAAATATGAGAAAGGGAAAAAAATAAAGCAAACAACAATCAAAAAGGTGAAAATAACTATGTTGTGATCCACATTCTCTCTGTGGGTGCAGATGGCACTCTCCATCACAAGTCCATTGGAACCACCTCATTGTTGAAAAGAGCCATGTTCATCAGAGTTGATCATCACATACTCTTGCTGTGTACAATATTTTCTTGATTCTGCTCACTTCACTTAGCATCAGTTCATGTAAGTCTCTCCAGGACTTTCTGAAATCATCCTGCTGATCTGTTCTTATAGAATAATAATATTCTATTACATTCATATACCATAACTTATTCATTCATTTCCCAACTGATGGACATTCACTCAGCTTCCAGTTCCTTGCTACTACAAAAAGGGCTGCTACAAACAGTTTTGGGCATGTGGTTCCTTTTCCTTTTTTTATGATGTCTTTGGGACACAGACTCAGTAGAGACACTGCTGAATCAAAGGATATGCACAGTTTGATAGCCCTTTGAACATAGTTTCAAATTACTCCCCAGAATGGTTGGATCAGTTTATAACTCTACTAACAATGTATTAGTGTAGAACAAAACTTCTTAAATTATAGGCTGTGAGCCACTATTGGGTCATATAACCTGAATATGGGGAGTTGCATAATTATGATTTACCATCAGTAAATGTTTGATTTATTTTGCTTTTTTATATATCTATATACCTGGACTTATGTAAAAATTTCTCCAGTGAAAAGGCATCACTAGTGGAAAAAAATTTTTTTTTTAAAAACTCTGCTTGTAGGAGCATAGAAAGAAGTTGTCCCTCTTCCAGGCCAAATCAAGTTCCTGTCTACCCTTCTTGGTTTGGGGGGTGGGTCTTCTGGGTTCTTTGTTATTTCATTCACCAGCACAGCTTAGAGATATCAGATAAGGTCTTGGGTTGTTTTGGTTTGTGTTGGTTTAGATCTCTAGCAGGTATGACTGCTTGGTAACTGTTCCCTAATATCACTTATGGGGACCTGGGGAGTGCTCTTGGGTGGTAAA
This sequence comes from Myrmecobius fasciatus, assembly GCA_023553655.1. Lineage (NCBI taxonomy): Eukaryota > Metazoa > Chordata > Mammalia > Dasyuromorphia > Myrmecobiidae > Myrmecobius > Myrmecobius fasciatus. Next base: position 53,205 of record JAJPUD010003330.1, on the reverse strand, counting down.
TTTTAGGAGTGGAAAAGGTCCCTTGAAGAAGCAAAGTATCTAAGGAGAGGCAGTTGATGTCATATGAGCCTTATGGATTTTAGAGGGCCAAAAAACCAGTGGACTCTTGGACTGCTACATATTGCAGTGTTGTTGTTTTTTCTTCTTCTGCCCACACCATAATGATATGATTATCAGAGATCTGGGTTGAACTCAAAATGAAATAACAATGGTCTTTATGTACTGCCACAGTGACTTCTGCCAAGAATGCCTTTAGAACTGTGTTTCTTTCACCTTGGGAGGCAGAAAGAGAAGGCATTACTTTCTAGTTCCACCACCATCAGCATGTGGTATGGGCCACCTGCTCCTTTAACCCAAGCCTTGGGTCCCTGCCAGTCTGTACCTTGTAATCATTCCTCCCTGCCTTCTTTGTTAAGTAAGATCCCAGGAGCAAACAGAAGTGGGCTTGCTTTAGCATTTTTTTTTTGAGCCTTCAATGTTTGTATGATACATATGGAGAATACAAGGAAAGATAAGATATTACTCCTGCTTTCCTTATTGGAAGTGTTAGGACATGAACCGAAATCATTCTTATATGATAAAGTCTAAGAATACTACAATAGGTAGCAATTATTGTGGCTGTTCAGAAGAGAGCAACCTCTCTTTTAGTAGAGCTCCAGATTAGCAGAAACTTAATGGAAAAGGTAGTTTTTGAGTTTCAGATGGAAAGATGGGTAAGAACGGGGAAAAGAGCTGAGGGGGAAGGAAGTGGGTATGTCTGGCGCGTATTGATTAATCCTTAGTTGACTGGATGCTTGAGTGCATGAAAGTGAGGAGTAGGAAGATAGCAATGAAACATAGATAAGGGATAAATTGTCAGGATATTTACATGCCATGCAATAAATGAATAGGGTCTCCAAAGATGGGTAAGGAAATTCATCTTCATTTCAATCATCACAGAGATTAGACAATCCCTATTTTTAAACTGCTCTAAATTATTGTCCTTCCAATCCTTCCACCCCAAAATCTTTCTTCTTTCAACTTGTATTCAAATTTTTCCTTCAACCTCTTACTAGCTTTGTGATCCCCAGTAAGACGTTAAACTCTCTGAGCCTTGTTTCCCTTTTTTGTTAAATGGAGATAACAGTAGAATCTACCTGTCCAGTTTTTTTTTTTTTTTGCAAGAATCGGTGAGATAACATATGTAAAACACACTGTTATCCTTAAAGTATTATGTAAATTCTAGTTATCATCATCATCTTCTTCAGCATTCCTTGTCACTTATTAATTTCAAGAGGAAATCATATTAATGTAGCTCTTTTCAGTAAATAATACTATTTTCTAGTCAATTTTCTGTTTCCCCCCAGCCTACTACAAAGATAAAACACATACTTTTTTTTTTTTTTTTGATAAAATTGGTAGCTAGATTTTTTGCTGCTCAGAGTTGTTGCTTTGAATAGAAAGATTTTTCTCACTTATTCTTTCCATTATTTGACTACAGGTATTTCTTAATGTTTTTGAATGAAAGAAAATGGCATCTGACCATTGTTATTTTGAATTATTAATAAGTAATTAAAATAAATTAAAAATGAAAATCATCATAGTAATGATAAAAATGAAAACAATTCATGGCTAACCATTGTTGTCTTAATAGTGATAATACATGACTATGATATAGGTGTTTTGATAAATAGATGATTTTGTAGAAATGACCTATTGATTAGAAATAAGGAATTTGCTATGTGGATTAAAAGATGACAAATCTCTGTAGCACAAATATTGATTTAAAAATATCCTAAAGAATCCAATCAATAAACTGAATTATCTCAAGCATTTTTACAGACTAAAAGATGTTCCCAGTCTCCCAGACCTGACACTGATCCATAAGAAGTAAAGAACAACATTTTAATTGATGTCACCATTCCAGATATTTATAATTTCCATGCTGTGTGGAATAAAATTATTTTAAAATATCGAAACCCGGTGGAAGAAACCAAATCCATATGGGTACAAGATGGGTATACACACACACACACACACACATACACACACACATATATATATCCCCCTCATTCTGTCTGCTACCACTCAGGTAGCAGATGTTTTCTCTGAAAACCAGGATGTTTTCAGTGAGCCTACAGGAGATCATCTTACATCTTCTACAAAGAACAAGTTATTTTATCTCTGCAAATAATCCATAGAACATCAAATACAAAATAATAGTAGCATACTGATTGCTTCTTGTATTATTTCTAACTATATTTGTCATTGAAAATGATAAATAGGTATCAATTATGATTACTTTAAGGTTTGCTTTACAAAGATGCTTCACTGCTCCTCACAACTATCTTGTAAGTGAAATATTGTGTTTATCCTAGTTTTGCTATGAGAAAATTCTGGTTTAGCGAGATTTAAATTGCCTAAGGTCACACAAATAGGATATGTGGGAAGCAGGATTTCAAACTTATAACTTTTTCAACTCTTCCCCCCTCCCCCCCCACCTGAGCAATTGGAGTTAAGTGAATTGCCCAGGGTCACACAGCCAGGAAAGTCTTAAGTGTCTCAGAACAGATTTGAACTCAGGCCATCCTGACTTTAGGGCTGGTGGTCTATCCACTGTGCCATCTAACTGCCCTACTTTTTTCACTCTTAAATGTAGTAGACTGAGATGTCTGTTATGTAAAGCCTGTTCTACATATAGGCTTCAGAATTTAGTTTCCTAGTTTAAAATAATAACATTGTATTCATACATCATTCTTCTATTGAAGTTTTTAAGGTACTTTATTCACATTCTTTTTAAATCTGGTCAAATTAATATGAAAATGCGACAGTATTCTTGGTCAGAAAACAAGCTAACTTTATCCTTTTGTTTATCTATAACATTTGTGAATCTATTTTTTTAAAAGTGAATTAAATCCCAATGCCATCTGGTATGATCTTGGGCAAATCACTTGATACTTCTGGGACTCATTTTCCTCATGTATAAAAGGAGAATGTTATACTAAATGACTTTTGCGGGTTCCCTTCCAATGCTAAAGCAATGCTCCTATGAATTAATTTCTCAACTGTTTTGAAGCATATGTACTTCTGTATATTAGCAAACAATATAGATGTGTTCAGAAATTTCACAGATATGCGAATGAGACAAATAATTATATTTTTATTAATTTTTTTTCATACTGTCCTTGCATGGGAATTCCAATCTTTTAGTCCCATCAGATGGCTATTTAAATATAGATGTCTCTAAGTGAAAAAGAAGCCAATACTTGTTACTATCAAGACACATAACTCAAACTCCAAAACAAAGCTAGCCCTGACCTGGAGGAGCATATTGCATTATACTGTAGGAAAAACAGTAGGTAAACAATGTATAAATATATACAAATATACACAGAATATATACATATATATATATATCTATATATACAAACAAATATATACAGAATAATTTGCTGGGATGAGGAGCAGAGCTCTAATAATGTATAGGACTAGAAAGAATGCAAAGAAAAACATTTATTAGGAGTTATCTATGTTCCCAGCACCATGCTTAGGTCTGAGGCTGAATTTGCACTCCTGAATTGGGTTTTCCTGACTAGGAGGAACTAAATGGTTCAGTGAACCAGCAGATTACTCTGTATCAATTTTGTATACATTTACCTTTATACATTGTTTACCTACTCTTTTTCCTACAGTATAATGTAATATTCTCCTTCAGTTCAAATAGGCAGACTGGAGGAAAGCATATACTAATAAGACATGATCGCTTAAATCCTTACAGAATTGAGATCCCATATGAACACCAGCCTGGAGTGAAGAATTCCAATGTGAACTCTGATACTTTGGTCTGTGTGATCCTGGCAAAATCACTTAATCCTGTTTGCCTCAATTCTTCATCTCTGTGATCCATGGGATCAAGTAGAGTTGGACATGACTCAATAACAACAACAGCATAAGAACAACAATGACTTTCTGGCTTGAGGTCTAGTTTATATTTACTATATAACCTGGATACTTAAAGGGAGCCAGACACTGTGCCAAGTTCTGAGGATACAAAAAGAAGGAAAAGACAGCCTCAACCCTCAACGAGCTTACAGTCTCATGTGGGAGATAGCAAGCAAATATTTATAAACATATATATGAGATAAATAGTATATAATTAACAGAGGGAAGACACTAGAATTAAGAGGGGGTGAGAAAGGCTTCTTTTGGTTCTTAGGACTTGAAGGAAGCCAGGAGGCAGAGATGAGGAGGGAGAGAATTCCAGGCATGGGGGAAAGCCAGAGACATTGAAATATCTTGTTTGTGGAACAGCAAAGAGGTCAGGATCACTGGATCTAAGAGTATACACCAGGGGTAAGATATAAGAATACTGGAAAGGTAGGAGGGGATCAGGTTATGAAGGGCTTTGAATGTCAAACAAAAGCTTTGGAATTATCCTAAAGGTAATAGGGAGTGAGAACAAGGTCAGACTTGCCCATTAGGGACATCTCTTTGAAGGTTTAATGGAGGATGGATTTGAGTGGAGAGATACTAGGACAGGCAGAACCACGGGCATCCAAGCATGAGCTGATAATGTATCCAATTCAGAAGTTCCACTTTAGCCTCAGACACTTACTAACTGACCTAAGCAGGTCATTTAATTTCCTACTATAGTGCTGGACACATAGTTGACTCCTAATAAATGTCTGTCTTTGCCTTTTTTCTAGTCCTATACATTATTAGTGCTCTGCTCCTCATCCCAGCAAATTACTCTGTATCTATTTTGTATACATTTATCTTTATACATTGTCTATCTACTCTTTCACCTATAGTATAATGTAATATACTCCTTCAGTTCAAATGGGCAGAATGGAGGAAAACATATACTAATAAGAACACGATCACTTAAATCCTACAGAATTGAGATCCCATATAACAAAACATCTGGACTTCTTGGGGTGTGGAAGTGCAAGAACAAATGAATGAGGTATCAGCATAATCACTAATCACTTGAGTATATCAAAGAGAGAGAGAGGGAAAGGGAGAGGGAGAGGGAGAGGGAGAGAATTAATATATATCTTTGAGTTTAGGGAAGGATTTTTATTTTGTTTTAACAGCCAGTAAAGCACTATATAAATAATAAATCATTGTGGGAGATTTCTACACAATGCTGCTTTCTTCTTCATTTGACATTTAAACATTACCATAAAAAAGTACTGTTTGGTCAGTGTTAGAGAATATTTTAAGATGAACAGATTAATTGTAGAAAGCTCTGTGAATAACTTTGGATGTTTTTCTTTATATATACTAGTTGAGGGGGAAAACAAACCTCTACCTTAAAAGGGGGAACCCAGGAGAGTGAGTGAGGTACCCTTTTGTATAATTTTAGTTTTTCACTTCTTTTCTTTGAAGATATTTGAAAGGTGTTAAGCTCTTGGAAACAACCTGTGTGGTATCTGTTTAAAACTCATCCTTAGAGTAGTGATTAGCATGAATGTAAGGAAGTCCTTAAAAAAAAATTTTTCCCATGTTGCATGTCTGTCTGTGCATGTTGTTGGCATTTACTATTCCCTGTGTTCATGTTCAGAGATTCAGGTGAGTGGACTTTCACCTGGTTTTATTTGTTGTTAAACTTTGACATTCTGAAATATCACTAAGGAAACTACAGTGTAACAGGGAGTGTCTAGTTTATTCTTTATTTCCCTGATTAGAAAAATTCTGAAACCATTAAATATAATTTTGTTTTATGTAAGAAAATTGATGTGGTTAAAATGTAACGGTGACTCAAATTGAAGTGAGTCTCAGGCTGAGAAAGTACCCTCGAGAGATAATCCGTCAGTCCTTTCTTCCATTTTGTCCAACTGGGTTTTTCATTTTTCTTAGGCCTATAAAAATTAGAATTGGGGAAACTGCCTCCCTTTCTGTCCTCTATCCATGTTAGGGAATTTGGCACAGGGAATTAAGTATTTTTTTAAAATTACATATGTACAAATATAATATGTATATGTACACATACACGTATGTAAAGGGCAGAGAAAAGAAAGAGGAACAGAGAGAGGATGAATGGAAGGCAGAGACAAAAATACACTGCATTCAACTGTAGGATCAATTGAATACCACTGTTCTCAAAACTTTTTATCTACTTGAAGGAGATAATGTGCATACCCTAGGAAAGAATCACCACAAGGTTAACATACACAGATGTCATTATAAAGTAATTGGGATGATTGTGAAAGCCATAGAAAACTAATCTTAATATTTTGTAGTCTCATTGTATTATTTGGTCAATTGATAAGTATTTATTGAGCCCTTAAGTGTCAACATTTTTTCTATGTGCTATGAGGATGCAAAGGTACAGAGAAGTACCATAGGGATTTATAAGAAGGAGACATTACTTAGGGCTAGGAGTTGGAGGCACATTTTTGATTATGTGAAAAGCTGAGGTTAGAGTTGGCGAATCGATAGAATTTCTATGCTCAGAATAGGAGGGAGGACATTAAAACACGTGAAGAGAAGACCAATCTGGTTGTGGTGGAGGATACACATAGTAAAGTAGTGGAGGATAAAGTTGTAGAGGGAGAGATTCTAAAGGAATTTTAATTTTATATGTTAGAAAATTGGGGGGGGCAGGGAAATTGAAGCTTTTCATGTCCCTCAGGTGCTATAAAAAACCATTTGCAATTAATAGTCTGAGTGGCTTTGGAGAGGACTACAGGTAGAAATTTCAGCTGTAAAAGAGTGGAATACAAGAAGAAAAAAAAAGAGTTGAATAAGAAAAAGGTGCTAGGAATGATTATTCTGATTTCTATGTTGATAACAAGAGTCAGTTTCTACTTAAGTTCCTGGTTGGTAGAATGGTATTAGTAAATTGAGATGAGCACCTACATGTTTGTAGGATCCTCATATCACAAGGGCCAAGATTTAGGCTTTGTTCCAAACCAAATGGACAATACCTTTTATGTGTTACTTTGATGGCTTATGCCAAGAATGCCCCTTCAGTTATGTTTTTAAAATTGTATTATAATCTTTGATTTTTGGAAATAATCTGCTGGGTAGGGTACAGATTCTGCTGAACATTTTTACATTGCTTACCATAAAAGAGAGTAATGCTGATGAGGAATTTTATGGCATCATTATGTCCTATAAATGATATATCCTTTCTGGGTGCTTTTTATTCTTTCCCCAGAAAGATTTACCTTTTTATTTGGGATTTTTATAGCAAACTTTATTTGAAGTTCTTAAGCATTTGGAAACTGAAATATTCATGCACTCGTAGTTTACAAAAACATTTGAATATAATGTTCAGAAGGTAGAATGAATTAATTGAGCAATGCCATGGAAAAAATGGAATTAGTAAAGTCAGTCTAGAAGACATAAAATTCTTTGGAATGTAATACATCACAGCCACAGGCTGCATTTCTATAGTCTACTCTGGTTTTCCCCTGATAGAATTAACAACTCTCCTTATGACTGCCATTGGGAGACATTCTGGTTTGAAGTCACAATTGCAAACCCTCCTTAGCAATCCATTGCCCCAGAATTATGGAATTCATAAAACTGAATTGCGTAGTATACAGCCAAAAAAAAGACCAATACTTTTGTTATTTTGAATAGATTGGATAGACATTAGAGTAAATAATAGACCCTTTAAAATGTAGATTGGAGAAATGAACTAATAACATTTCATGGAAGCATAGACTGTTTTATTTAAAAGAAAACCAATTAAAGGAATTGTGTTCATTTGGAATTTATTGAATGCCTGCCTTGGGAAAGGAGTCAGTGGAAAGAAAAAGGAGACCAGGAAAAAACTTGAAGAAGAGAAGAGAGTTTAGATCAGACAGTGTAGCCTGGGATTTTGTGCTCAATTTCCTGGAAGGAATTCATGATGCTTGGAGGTGTTTTAAGCTCCCGGGCTGGTAGGTTTCCCATTTTTAGTAACCTTGAGCCCTAAACGGGCACCCATTGTTCTGATGTGTATCTGTTGAAGTGCCAAAGCTTGTTCAAAGAGCATTTTACTAATGGTTAGGATTAAAGCTAGAAAATATATTGCTTGTCTCAAGCAAGCTTTGTCCTTGGCTTTCATGTGTTCATGCACTTGCAATTCCTGTTGGTTTTGAAATTGATTCCTGCATTTTTAATCATGAAATTTGTCATGATGATATTTGGTAGCATGAATAGCAATCCAAGTTACAAATCTGGCTTGGGGGAAAATGAAAGATCCTTAATCATAATAGTTCAGATTTTAAGAAGTGCTTTAAGGTTTTTGGGTTTTTTTTTAATTAATTGGATTTTTTCCAAACTTTAAAAAAAACCATTTCTTTATGAACCATTTTGGGTGAGAAAAATTAGAACAAAAGGGCAAAACCACGGCAGAGGGGAAAAAAAAACAGAAAAAAGAAGTGAACATAGCATGTGTTGATTTACATTCAGTCTCCCATAGTTCTTTTTCTGAGCGCAGATGGTGTTTTCTATCCAGAGTTTATTGGGATTGCCTTGGATTAATGAGCCACTGAGAAAAACCAATTTTTTCACAGTTGATCATTGCACATTCTTGCTGTTACTGTATACAATGTATTCCTAGTTCTGCTTGTTTTGCTCAGTATCAGTTCATGTAAGTCTTTCCAGGCCTTTCTAAAATCAGTTTGTTAATCATTTTTTATAGAACAATAATAATCCAAAGGGCATATACCGTTTTATAACAATTTGGGCATAGTTCCAATATGCTCTCCAGAATGGTTTATTTTAATGTTTATAACACATCCTCCACACAACCCCTATGAGATAGATGGTGGTTATCTAAGTGGCACTAAGAGTCAAGACTTGAGTTCAAATGTGACCTACACTTATTACATATGTGACCATAGGCAAGTCACAATCTCTGTTACTTCAGTTTCCTCACCTGTAAAATAGGGATAATAATAATACCTACCTTTCAGATTTGTTGTGAGGCTCAAATGAGATAATTAATGCCTAGCACATAGTAACCACCATATAAATATTAGCTGTTATTATTAATATAAATATTATTATCCTCATTTTATAGATAAGGAAGGTGAATTTCATCATCATTATCTCCCTCTTATAGGAAACCAAGGTATGGAGAAGAACGCTGCCTTAGTTTGTCCATGTTCAAATGATCAGCAAATGATAAAGTTACAGTTTGAGACCATGTCTGTCTGCTATCAGTGTCATTAGTCTTTATGTAATACTGCCTCATATATTTGTCATATGGATGGATTACCCATGCATTACTAACTTCAGACTTTGACTTCACAAAGAACCAAATGCATCAGACTTTGACTTCTGAAAGAACTCAACAAAGATCAAAGGGAAAACTAACTTTGTAAACGTTCTTATTCTCCTCAAAGGTGTAGTGTGTTGTAGTTCTCCATGACAAAGAATATTACAGCTGAGAGCAAAACTGGTTTGAGAGCTTTTGCTCTATTTGTACAAAAAGTAAAATTTATTTAAAGACCTTGGTACAACAGAAATGTTACTACAGTAGAAAGCAAATTCTGACTATGGATGATTTTTATTGCCATAAAACTTTCATCATGTAAATAGACCCCACTGATTTAGTTGTTGTGTCTTAGTTTGAATTTTGAAAGAGAAACATTTTGGGGTGGGTATGTTTCCTTTATTGGAATTTTGGGCTAAGGAACCTGGCTTTCACCATTCATCTAATTCTTCAGCCTCAAAAAATTAAAGGATTTAAGAGCTGGGAGCAACTTTGGAGGGTTAGGCTTCTCATTTTATAGATGAGGATGACTCAATAAGGAAGAGACTTAATTTTATGGTTTGATTTTATGGAGTATACAGAGGACCCTATAACTAGTTGTAAAAATATTTAAGCTGTAAAGTGACAAATATCATGAGCTGGGTGGTGGTTTTTTGTTGTTGTTATTTAAAATTTTGCCTTCTAAAGATCTTCTAAAATTAATTGGCAGTACATCCAGCATAATCCACTTGCTCCTCTTTCCTTCAGGATGATTGTGCTTCTGAAACCCTCTTGGGCAGAGAGGAAAGGTAATAATATAATAATGACACATTATTATTATAGCTAGTATTTGTGTAGTGGTTTAAGATGTGCAAAGTATTTTACACATATCCCATTTTATCCTCATAACCATCCCAGAAAGTAGGTGCTACTATTACCATTTTGTTTAAAGGTGAGAAAACTGAAGTTACTTGATCAGGGCCACAGTTAGGAAGAGCCTAAAGCTGGGTTTAAACTCTGATATTCCTAATTCCAGATTTATATCCATTGTCACCTCACTGCCTATATTTTGAACCTCAGAATATAAGCTAGCAGAGCCCTAGATTTACTAATATTATGCCTTCTGAGTAGTGTCCATTCTCTGTTAGTAAATGGTATAGCATATGTATACCCCCTTAAATTAGGGAATAAAATAACAAGATAAAAAAGTAAACGATTCCTTTTTAAAGCAAGCGAGTCATAGACTTCCTTTTTAAATAGTCTGGTATAGTCAGAGTATGAAATGAATTAGAAGAATTACACTTACATTTTTTCTGTATAACTTTTATTCAAAGTGTGCCTAATATCAAGCACTTTCTCTCTCTCTCTCTCTCTCTCTCTCTATATATATATATATATATATATATGTATATTCCTCCATGATTCTCTTCAACAATGAGATGATTCAAATCAGTTTCAATTGTTCAGTAATGAAGAAAGCCATGTATACCCAGAGAGAGGCCTGTGGGAACTGAGTGTGAACCACAACATAACATTTTAACGCTTTCTGTGAATGTTTGCTTGCATTTTGTTTTCCTTCTCAGGTTGTTTTTTTTTTTTTTCTTTTCTCTTTCTAGATCCGATTTTTCTTGTGCAGCAAGATAACTGTATAAATATGTAAACATATATTGGATTTCTCATATATTTTAACATATTTAACATGTATTAATTAGAGTACTTGCCATCTAGGGGAGGGGGTAGGGGGAAGGAAGGAAAAATTTGGAACATAAAGTTTTGCAAGGGTCAATGTTGAAAAATTACCCATGCATTTTTGTAAACAAAAAGCTTTAATAAATAAATGTGTATATATATATATATATACATATATATATGCATGCTGTCCTTTATGCTTAGGCAAAAATGTTTCTGTTTAGTTCAGGATTGTTTTTCTTGCGTATAGAAGTCTGAAGGGTATAGGATATGTGATCTTGTTATTTGAAATGTTATTGCTCTTCTCTAAAAAGACTGATTTTGAGAGTATTTGTTTTGGTTTGAGATAAACAATTTTTTTTTTTTTTGCTGAGATTGTTAAACTTTTATTCTGTAGATTGTACACAGTGATTCCTATCAAGTGGGAATGATGGGAACATTCAGTGTTTCCTGCTCTATTCTCCATTTGGATGTACTTTTGCATTACAGCACTCTTTCAAACAACAAACCAGTCCTGGTTTTGCAAAAGATCCAGAAAGAAATTACAATTTGGAATGTATATAATGAAATATGCATTGGACAAAGTTGTCTTTTGGGAGAGGAAGCTTGCTTTGAGATTTTATTAGTATAGGAAGACCATCCAGTCTGCCTTATATCAATTTTATAGAAGAAGAAACTGGGGCCAAATGAATGACTTAGTCTAAGTCACACAAATAGTAAAAGTGAGAGGCAGGATTTAAGCCTGGTTTCTCTGATTCTGGAGCTAATGTTCTTTTTACTAAACCAAGTTGCAAAATAAAGTGTGTGTGTGTGTGTGTGTGTGTGTGTGTGTGTGTGTGTGTGTGTGTATACACTTGGTTGAAGGCAGGAACTGCTGACTTTTTGTTGTTGTTGTTGTTCTTGTATCCTGTGTCTTTTCATCTTTAGAGACTTGTGATTGTCTGAGAGGGTGAACTCAGTCAATATGTTAGAAACTGGACTAACTGTGGAAGTCTCTGAAGCCATTATTGTCTTTTTTTTTTTTTTTTTTAAGAAATTAGCTTTATTGCTATAGAGAGCAAGAGACAAATTGGTTGAATTATTGAGAGGCTCAGATGAAGGTGTTAGAAACTTTTTTGGGGAATTTGAAATAGCTTTGTTTAAGGAACTCTCCAAACTCTCTCTCTTTAAATCCCACTGAAATACTGAAAAACTTATTTCTGTGGAATGGTCCAGGTAGTTTATAATGCAAAAGCTCAGCTGATGTAGCTTTTTTGCTGATTGGAGCTGCTTTTAACCATCCCCAGGACTGGAATAAACTTGCCAATTCAGACAGATATCCCTAAGGTTAATTATTTAGAACAATACCCACTATTCTGAGATCCAGCTGTTTCTGCAAGATTTATGTTGACTGTGCTGTTCTGAGGGTGGTTCTGTACCAAATAAACAATTCAGTTCTGGATTTCTGAATTAATATGTTTAGTTTTCTCATTCTCTCTCTCTAGTCTCAAAGCTTTTGCTCATATAAGACTAAATATTTCAGTGTGTAATACAAATAATTTACTTTAGGCAAAATTTCTTAAACATTGGCTAATAAAAAAATTGAATTTTGCTATTGGTTTGAATGATCATTTCAGGGACATTTTCTCTTCTTTGATATCATTTGTCTTGACTTTCCAAGTTGTATCAATTGGTTTTCTTGTCTAAGTCACTCTCCTTTCCAATTTATCCTCCACCCAATGTCAAAAGTGATTTTCCTAAAGTGTAGATTTACTCATGTCACTTTACCACTAAATAAATTCCATTTGTATAACCTCTAGGATCAAATAAGTCTTTTGTTTGGTGTTTAAAGCTCTTTACAACCCGGCCATTTTCTTTTACCTTTCCAGGAAGCATTCCCCTCTCCTCTATGATATAGAATTCTATGATACAGAAGTACTTGCTTTCACTCTTCCTCCAGTTTCCCTGTTTTCTTCAAGTATTGGTTCAAATCTTAGCTTCTGTAGTAGGTCTTTCCAGAGCCCTGCAGCTGCTAATGCCTCCCTCTCCCAAACTACCTCCCAGCTTGTACATACCATATATATCTTGTACATACCTAGTTATTTATATGTTGTATCCTTCAATAGAATACAATCTCCTTCAGAGAAGAAATTGTTTTTGCTTGTCAGCTACATAGTACAATTAGTACTTGACATAGCATTAAATGATTTTTGTTTGTTTGATTATACTTTTTATATATTCATTTAATATTTAGGTCTATTTGACATAGAAAAAAAGGCATTTCAGATTTAATTTTATTTAATGTAAAGTAAGACATTTTAATAGTTAAGTTCATTTGACATTAATTAAAGCATTCAAAGAAATATTGGTAAAGTCATTTTTGTTATTCTTAAAACAGATTATACCCATGGAGTCACAAATTCCTTTTGTAGCATTTCTTTTTGCTTAAGTCTTTGTAAATAATATAAATTGTTGCCTGATGGACTGTTTAGTTGTTCCCTGGCCTAAAGAGGCCATGGAAACCCATTCATGGGTTGTTTCCTTTTGTAAAATTCAGTGTTGTTGTTGTTGTTGTTTTTTTTTTTGTAACGCTTGATTAATATCTTTCTTCTCTTCCCTAACATTGAATGCATCCAGACTTTTTTGGTACCCTTATTTACTTTAATATTAGTTCATTTGAGTATAGCAGTGTTCTATATCAGTGCTTCTTAAACTTTTCCCACTCGTGACCCCTTTTTGCCTGAGAAACTTTTGTGACTTCACTTATATGAATTCATAATATAGATATACAAATCAAATATTTACTGATAATAAATAATAATTTCATGACCTTCACATTCAGTTACTAGACCTCATATAGAGACTTGAACTACAAGTTAAGAAGCTGGGCTCTACATCAATTAAATTGTGTGCAATGCCACAGCAGATGACTTGGCTATAACTTGCATATGTGTATAGACTCATCTGATTTCCAGAAATATATAGCCTTTAGCTTAAAAGTATAACTGATATCGAAGATCTGTGCTAGGTTGATCCTTGTTTCATTTGGTAATCTAGTTTAAATCTCTCCTATTCCCCTAAATGTCATTGGATGTAAACTTGAACATTGTATGGTTGGGATTTTGTCTGGGAAAGGTTTTAGTGAGGAAGAAATTACTTCCCCCAGTTTCCCTGTTTTCTTCCAGTATTGGCTCTTGAAAGTAAAGTCTGATTAATTTTTTTTTTGTTTCCTTCTGTTTTTCCAAAGTTGTACTTTATTACTTATGATGTGACTTGGGAGTCTGAGAAGATAGTATTTCCTCTTTGCTTTACACTGAAGCTTTGTAATGTTGGTTCTCTGTGACTTAAATAGTTGCCCATGGTCTTGCTTCAGTGCTGACTGAAAACTAGCATTTTCAGTTCATTAAAAAAAAATCAATTAGTAAGTTTCACATCAATGCAGTTGTTCTGGACATGACTTTACCTGGAAATAGAATAATTGCTCACATTTGGGCAGAAAACTTAGGTTGTTGTGGTGGTGGTGATTTTTTTGAATATTTTTTCCTTTTGCATTTTGGTGATTATAGTGCAAAAAGTGCTTCATTTCATTTGTTAAAGGCTTAGATTACAAACTCATTGAAATATTTATTGTATGAGCTTTAGCCCCAATCTCACAGATTTTTCTCTGAGTCAAATATGAATTAAAGAACTGTCAATTTTCTTTTTTCTTTTTTTTTAAATTTATATTTTATTAAAGCTTTTTATTTGCAAAACATGTGCTTGGGTAATTTTTCAACCTTGACCCTTACAAAGCTTTCTGTTACACATTTTTCCCTCCTTTCCCCCACCCCCTCCCCTAGATGGCAGGGAGTCCAATATATGTTAATTATGTTAAAATACTTTACAAATTGAATGTGTATACATATTTATACAGTTATATTGCTGTACAAGAAAAATCAGATCTACAAGAAAAAAAATCTGAGAAGGAAAATATAATGCAAACATAAACAGAGAGCATGAAAATGTTATGTTATGGTCCACATTTATATCCCTCTCTCTGGGTGTATATGGCTTTCTTTACTAAACAATTAGCACTGGTTTGAAACATTTCATTGTTAAAGAGAATCATGTCCATCAGAATTGATCATCATACAGTCTTCTTGTGTATAATGATCTCCTGGTTCTGTTCATTTCACTCAGCATCAGTTCTTGTGAGTCTCTCCAGGCCTCTCTGAAATCGTGCTGCTGGTCATTTCTTACAGAACAATAATATTCCATAACATTCATATAGCATAATTTACTCAGCCACTCTCCAATTGATGGGCATCCATTCATTTTCCAATTTCTAGCCACTACAAAAAGTGCTGCCACAAACATTCTTACACATGTGGGACCCTTTCCTTCCTTTAAGATCTCTTTGGGATATAGGGCCAGTAGAAACACTGCTGGGTCAAAGGGTATGCACAATTTGATAACTTTTTTAGCATAGTTCCAGATTGCTCTCCAGAATGGTTGGATCAGTTCACTACTCCACCAACAATGTATCAGTGTTCCAGTTTTCCCACATCCCCTCCAATATTCGTCATTTTCTTTTTCTGTCATCTTAGCCAATCCGATAGGTGTGTAGTGGTATCTCAGAGTTGTCTTAATTTGCATTTCTCTGATCAATAGTAATTTGGAGCACTTTTTCATGTGACTAGAAATGAAATGTCAATTTTGTTAAGTAGTCATTAAGTATAGGTGACACCACTGTTGCTTACTTTTTAAAAAATCACCTTTAAAAAGACAAAGAGAAAGGGTTATCACTAGCATATTTATTTGTCACTGTATACTTGGTAAATAGTAAATGTTATTTCAGTCAATTTGAATTACAAAGACAAATTAATTAGAGGGAATTACTCTTCAATCTTCCCCCATCTGCCTAACAAACATTTGAATGTCTCCTCCACCTTAAAAACTGTCATTTAACTTCCCTATTTTACTCTCTTGTTATTTTTCCTCCTTTTTGTGGCTAAACTCCTTAAGAAGGCCATGTGCAACTAGTGTCTCTATTTCCTTTCTTCTCCTCTTAACTCTTTGTATTCTGACTTCCATTCTCATCATTTAACTGAAATTTTTATTTCCAGTTATTACTGATTTCTTAATTGCCAAATCTAATGGCCTTTCCCCAGTCCTCATCCTTAACTTCTTTATAGCCTTTGACATTGTCACTCATCCCCTTCTCTATAAACTCTTTTCTTTCCAGGTTATAATGATATTGCTCTCTCCTGATTCTCAACCTACATATCAGACTATTTCTTTCTCAATCTTTTGCTGACTTTTCACCAGATAGTACCTATTGACCATGGGGTCTTATAAGACTGTTGTGAGTCTTATTTTCTCTCTCTGTATTCTTTCACCTGGTAATCATTATCAATTTTTATTGATTCAATTATCATTTTTATACTGATGCCTTCTTCTGACCTTTATTCTCACATCTCCAACTGCCTATTGAACATCTTGAACTGGATGGTACACAGACATCTTAAACTCAACATATCAAAAACTGAGCTGATTTTTTTTCCCTCTCCTCTTAAACCTTTCTTCCAAACATTGCTATTATTATCAAGGGCATTACTATTCTCCCAGTAATCTAGACTCAAAACCTAGATCTGAGTTAAAAAAAAAAAATCAAGTACATGAGTACTTCCAGAGTAACCTCTGAATAGTAAAACAGCAGTATAATTTTTGCAGAAACTCAGTGTTAAAAAAGACATTAAATGAGGTCCTATGTCCATTGAGTGAGTATGGACTTTTTCTATAAGTTTTTTTAAACTAAGCACTGAAGTTTAGATGCTAGCTAGTGTCCTTTGTACATTTCCTAGTATTTTCCTTTTGACTATCAAAAGTTTTTGGTAAAATGCCTTTTGTTTTTGGTAGAATATAATAAAGTATTGTCTTATAACTGTAAGGTCACTTTAGCTAGACTTGATTTTGCTTTTGGGTTGAGTGATCTTCTTGCTTTTCTGTTTTTTTTTTTTTTTCCTTTTCTTTAAATAGGCCATTCTTGAGCCTTAAAATCTGTAATTGATCATTTGTGATCTCTTTCTAGAAACTTCTGCCAGATACTGGATCTCCTCAGGCAGCATCACATCTTTTCCAGATGTCATATATTGTTAAATTTAGTCCTGGCAAAAGCAACATCTCCCCTTCTCCCATTTCACATTTCATTTGGTATTTCTAATCGTTCTGCATTCCTGTCTGAAATATTAATTTAGAGTGGTTGACTCAAGCTAGTGCTGATTTTGTCAATGATTATGAATTTCAGACCATTGTGTCCTTTATAAAGAACAGCTTGCCTTACAAAAATAGTTTCTAGGTGATAGTCTTTCATATTCTTTTGGGTTTTTATTGTTTCTTTGCCACTAGTCCAGTTTTTCCACTATCATTGCATGTTCCTGAAGCTGGCAGATAACCGAAGACATTATTTCCTATTATCACTATGTGTTATTATTGTGAAGATGAAAAAAGAATCTATTCAC
Organism: Myrmecobius fasciatus; assembly: GCA_023553655.1. Taxonomy (NCBI): domain Eukaryota; kingdom Metazoa; phylum Chordata; class Mammalia; order Dasyuromorphia; family Myrmecobiidae; genus Myrmecobius; species Myrmecobius fasciatus. The sequence continues at coordinate 35,862 of JAJPUD010003330.1, read as the reverse complement.
CTGGAGAAATTCTTAAAAATGATATTTCTATTTAACACTTTATAATTGCTAATAATTGGGGACAGTTAGGTGGTTGGAGTGCCAGCCCTGGAGTCAGGAAGACTCATTTTCTCCAAACCTGGCCTCATACACTTAGTGGCTATGTGATCAGGAAGATCACCTACCTCTGTTTGCCTCAGTTTCCTTGTCTGTAAAATGATGGAAAAAGAAATGACAAATCCTTATGGTGTCTCTGTCATTAAAACTCCAAATTGGGTCAGGAGGAATCAGATACATTCAAAACCACTGATCATTAACAATTTTCTTTAAGGTTGAATTATTTCTCACAAAGAACTTAAATAAACAAACTGTTGCCCCTCATTTTATTGATAAGAAAGAAGATATCTGTCTAGAAGTATAATTTGGGAAGATCTATATATTTGGAATTCTGGGGATTTAATTCCATATCTGAATGTCATTATCTCCCTAGAAATTTCATGGTCAAGGCCTTCCACAGGCATAGCTCACTCTACCTTTTCAACTCTAGCTCTCATGTATTATCCTTTTTTTTTTCTTTTTTAATTTTCTTTTTCCCAATTACATATAAAGACAAGTTTTAACATACAATTTTTAAAGTTTTGAATTCCAAATTTTCTCCTTCCCTAAAATGGTAAGCAATTTGATATAGCTTATGTATGTTCAATCATATAAAACATATTTTCCATATTAGTCATACTATAAAAGAAGAAACAGACAAAAGGAAAAAAAATACAGAAAGTGAAAAATAGTATCCTTTGATTCAGACTCCAAAAGTTCTTCTTGTTGATAATGGATAGCTTTTTTCATCATGAGTCCTTTGGAAATTGTATTGGATCATTGTATTGGTGAGAATAGCTAAGTCATTCTCTCTTGTGTTCTACATGAAAGTTCTCCTCCAGCCAAATTAATCTATTCTCTGAGCTCACTATTTTTTGTTTGCCTTGCAAATGAAAGTTCTGGAGTCTGTAAATGGAATGGGACATAGTATAGCTATTCTTTTGCTATCTTGAATACTTTTCAGTTCAAGAGATAGGAAAGATTATCTTTGAGCAAAATGCAAAGGATTTGAAGACCAGGGAGAGCAGGAATGCAATCTTTCCTCTTATACCCACTAACTGGACAAGTCACTTAACTTCTCTGACCCTTAGTTTACTCATATGTGAAATGTTACCTATAGCTCCAACCTCAAATGATGATTTCTGGTAAGTATCAGATGGAATATTTGTAAAATGCTTTCTAAACCTTATTCCACAATATAGGTGTTAAATGCTATTTTTGTTTAATAAGCATTTATTAAGCATGGACAATTACCCCCACTATATGGTTGGTGTAGGGACAAACCCCCATGATTTGCAAAATTCCCATACAATTTTTTGCTTTTCCTTCAGACCAGAGAAGTCTGAATTATTGTGGTATTAAAAGATAAAATATGTTGACATTATATAATGCTAAACATAAATTTTGTGCATTTCTGAGTTTCTCAACTTTCTTGTATCATCTCTTGGTCTTTTCATCTGTAGGTTCTGCAAAACTTTTCAAAAATTCACATTTAACTTCTTACATCACAAATGAGAATATCAAAACTGTGATGGGGAAAGTTCCAATGTGGAAGATATAATTGTATTCTAATATTTTGGCCACTGGGGATATGAAAATTGAGAAAATATAGATCTGCCTCTTGAGGAACTAATCTAATGATCTAATTTTTAAAAAGAGACACAAGCCAAAATCGCTGTGATAAAAAAGAAAATGTGATTAAATGCAAAAGTGAGGTCTGTGAAAAGTAGTGTGAGAAATCTGAAGGAAGAATGAGGAACTTTGAGCTGTAGGCCACCAGGAAGGACTGTTTGGAAGAGTTGACATTTGAAAAGAGATGTGATAGGGTTGGATGAATATGGGGAAGTGACAATCAGTCTGGTATGGTTGAAATATGGAGTCTACCTATGAAAATAATCCTCTGGAAGGGTATATGTAAACCAAATGATGAAAATTTGTGGTTGGGGTGGCTTGAATTTCAGGATAAAAGGAATATAATTTATCTGATAGGAAGTTGGGAACCTAAGACAATTATTGAGGAATAAAGTGTTATAGTTGGAATTAGCTTTTAAAAAGATTATTTAGGTAATATTATGAAGAATGGATTGAACAGTGAGATAGAGACTGGAGACAAGAAATTGTCATTATAAACTAGGTCTGAATTTAGTTGTTTCAGTAGGATTTATTTTAATTCCTCAGAATAAAAAGCAAAAGAAACAACAACAACAACAAAAGAACCTGTAAATATTTAGGTCAAGATTAGAGATTAGAAGAAAGCCTTGGCCTTTGATTTTGATCTGCTGTGCTTAGCTTGGTCAGCTATCAAAATACACAGGTCTTACATTAGGGAATCACAGACAGTTTACAAGTTTTTGGTTTATCTAGGACAGTGAAAGACCTTTTAATTTCATGTCATGCTTATACATTCCTGAGTTTCTTAATTATTGCTTAATTTCCTTTAACTGGATTCTTATGTCCATGGACAACTATCATCATGGAAGTAGAGGTGGGGCAAGAGGTATACATCTTTAGAGAGAAAGATGTTTGACTAGAGGAGGTCTGTGAGTAAGGATTGAGATGAGTTTGGAATAGGATTCTAATTTGAAAGAAGGAAGATAAGTTAATTCAGTTTTTTGAGAGAGAACTGAAGTATGAAAAAGTCAAAACATGGGAGTCACAATATGTGTTAGACAAGGATGCTAGAAAATCTAATAATGAGGGTTTTTAAATTTTTATCATTAAGGCATTCAGAAAATATATAATGATTTCATTTAAAGATGTTCATAGCATATAGAGGTGAAAGGTACTCCAAAGTCCATCCAGAACTACTCCTTCCATTTTAAAAAAAGTAGGTTTAATTTTTTTATAATCCTTCTCTATCTCTGCCTTCCCCAGGACTAGGAACAGGGGAAATGAAGGAAAACCCCTATATCTTTTAACAAATATATAATCCAGAGAGAAAATATACATTGATCATCCCCCAAAAGTTGTTTCATTCTGTATATTTAGTTCATTATCTTTCTCTCAGGAAGTGGGTAGCATTCTTCATCATCAGTCCTTTGGAATCATGGTTGGTCACTGCATCAATCAGAATTCTCAGGTCTTTCAAAGTTGTAATGTTGTTATAATATATAATTGTTGTATATAAAATTTGAAATGTCATATATAATATAAATTGTTCTTTTGGTTCATTTCACTCTACATCAGTCCATACAAGTCTTCCAAGGTCTCTCTGAAATCACTCCCTCAATATTATCTTATGGCATGATAATATTGTTACATCCATGTACTATAATTTGTTCAGCCATTCCCCAGTTGATGAGGACCCCTAATATTTTCCAGTCCTTTGCAGTATTAAAAAAAAAGCTCTTATAAAAATGTTTCTACATATAAATCGTTTTCCTCTTTCTTTGATTTTTTTGGAGGGTATATACCTAGTAATTTTGTCTCTAGGTCAAAGGATATGCACAGTTTGATAACTTTTTGGACATAATTCTAAATTGCCTTTTCCAGAATGAATAGTACCTTCATTTTATAGATGAGGAAACTCAGTTCAAGAAATGAAGGCACTTGCTTGAAGTCACATTGGTAACCTGAGAAGAAATCTATGTCCCCTGGCTTTAATGAAGTTTCTTTCAGCTAATATGTTATGGTATGACCAGGGCCAGTGAGTGGTAAAACTGTAAAGTTAAATAGTGCTGGTTTTTACATGAGACCAGATTACTTTTATTTTTCCATCAAAAGCTCTATGTCCTACGTTCTACAGGGGGCAGGAAGGGGAAAGAATAATTTTATTCTTTATTTAAAAAAAATTACTCTAGACCTAAATGTCAAAGAAGAAGCATTTCCTTAGAACAGAACAAAAAAACCCGATTCTCTATGAAAACATGAATTTCAGGTTGCTTGCCTTTATTACTGAATAAATTTTTATGCTACTTTCGGATATTCTGCTTGTTTTTGCTTCCTTCTGAATTTTTTTTCTTCTAAGCATTTAAAAGAATGTTTTGAATTGTCCTGCTTTCATCACTATTACTAATTCTGTCACCTTAATTTAAAAATCAAGAGAAATATAAGAAAAGTGAAAAAAAATCTGAATAACATAGTCAACTTAATGATCCATACAGTGACCTTGTCAAAAAACATAGATATCTCTGTCAGGAAGTGGATGCTATGCTTCGTCATAGGTTCTCTAGAAACACGATTGTTGCTTAAAGTAGTCATATTTCTTTTGCCTCTCAAAAGTTGTTTTTCTTTACAACTTTATTGTTTCTATAGAGTTATTCTTCTATGGGTTTTTTTATTTGTTTTTTACTTTGTGCTTTATGTCTCTGGAGAGATTTTTTCTTCACACTGTTAAAAATTCCCAGGTTAGATTTAGCTAATTCAATCTGTCATGTTAATGGATATTGATTATGCTGGGTTATTCTACTCTGGTATCATATTTACACTTTCAGAAAAGCCCTTCTGAAAACAAGCTTATTTCAAAAGCCAAAGAATAACTCTGGTGGTGGAAATTACAGGCAAGTGAGAGATGATGAAAAGGTGGACCATTTTCAGAGGGAGCCAGTGCCCACCATCATCCCTACATAATTATAGAGTTAGAAATGATATTGAGCTCTTTAAGTGAATGCTTGGAAATGTGGTAAAGGAGATCCCCAAACAGGTATCTCAGAAGTACAACCTAAGTCCAAAAATGAATCCCTAATGCAGTGTTTCCTTCAAGTGGTTGTTCAGATGATGCTTGAATAGAGGACTTTGCTCTCTCATGAAACACTTATAGATAGATCTGTAATTTCATTATGCATACTCATCCATTGCAACAAAGCCTTTAATTCTCTTCAAAAGTTGCTGTAGCCAAAATATTTATTATTCTAGCCAATTTGCTTATGAAGAGGCAGTAAACAATTGATATTCAATATTATACTATCTGTACTCTCAGGATGTTTAGTTTGGAAGGATTACTCAGAACTTGCATTCTGTTTTCACTACCTTCTAGACCCTATAGTTACATTCTACAATGAATAAAGTTTGTGTCAAGTATTGCTGCCACACCAAATTTATACAAGCATACTCATAGGGGTGTACAAACAGAAACATGAACTCACACACATACACATAAACACACATAGAAACACAGCCGAGTATAAACTCCTTGAAGGCAGCAATTATTTCATTTTGTCTTTGTTTTCCCAGTGCCTAGCATAAAGGAAATAATGAATAAATTCACATTGAAACAAATTACATAATTAAAAGTAAAAAAAAAAACCACTAGGGGTGCACATATTAAAATGCCATAGGAGCATTTGTAGTTAGCTCCTTTTTAACTGGCCTTTCTTAGGATCATAACTGGTTTTAGAACCCCAAAGCTAATGTGATCTTTGTTCATGGAACAAGATGCCAAACTATTGTTATTATCCAAATTAGACAAAAGTGTTTTTGTGGAAATTTTTGAAATTTTGTGTGAATTTTTGTCGCAAATATCAGGGGGGTTTCTAAATAACATATCACCTAATTAAGATTTTATTCAGTTGCTTTTCAGTCCTACTCCAAACTTGATTTGGTGTTTTCTTGGCAAAGATACTAGAATGGTTTGCCATTTCCTCTTTCAGATTATTTCACAGATGAAGAAACTGAGGCAAATGGTGTTATGACATACCCAGGGTTACACAGCTAACAAATATCTGTGACCAGATTTTGTTAAAGTGTAATAAAGCTTTTGTTCTAGAATCAAACTCAATTTGATTTTTAAGCCTGCTAATTAGTTCCCTGTTTTAACTTTGGGTATGTAATTTTACTTTTCTGGGCCTCAATTTCCTGAAATTGTCAGAAAAAAACAATTTTAGTCCATTATAGTCCTTTCTGGCTTTAAATCTCATGACCCTAAACTTTGCAATGTGCTTTCTCCTCAGTTTCTTTTGGGTTTTAGAGGAAGTTCTTCTTCCACTGCCTTCCTTTTATCTGAAATATATTAATCTAATTTCCTGAGTGTAGATTCCTTCATATCTATCACTTCAAAATAAAAGCTCTGCTGCCAAAGGTCTGTAGTTTTCTTTGGTTCCCTTAATTCTGACTAGGATTAGATTACATCATATTACATAATTCTATCTCTTACAGATAGAACTACACATGCCCCCCTAAGTGTATTTTTATTTTTGGTAAATATCCATGCTTCCTTATAAACAGTTCTCATGGCTTGTTGTCAGTTATCTCAAAATCCTGATCACTCTTTTGAGAAAATGCAATACCCTGTCTGTATCTGTTGTGCCCGGAACTGTAAAAAGTATTTCAGAGAGTTCAGATATAATAGTTATATAGACAAGGTGGGTCTAGTTAGGTGATGAAGGACCTTGAAAATGTAGACAGAAAATTTATACTTGATATAGCAAAAAAAATTATACACTCAAGTAGATACTTAATAATATTTATTTAATTGAATGAATCCAAACTAAGGTTTCAATATAGTTAGTTTCTTTGGTAATTCTATGTATTTCATTTCATGGATTTAAAAACATTCCGAGAAGGAATCCTTTGGTTTCCCTTGTCAAAGGGGTCCATAATCCAAAAAAAAAAAAAAAAAGTAAAGGACCTTCTTTGTGAAAGATAACCATGTTTAGATAAGATAGGATCTTTAGAGATCTTATAGTTTTACACATATAAATGTGTGAAGGAAGATACACAAATAAGTATAATATAAAAAGAATATGGGTACATTGGAATGCTATAAGAAAGCATTATGAGAATTAAGTAGAGAGAAGGAAGATTATTTTTGACTCAGAGGCCTACACAACGTTTCATGGAACAAATGGTATTTGATTTTCTTTTGTGTGTGGATAAAGCATGTATTTTCACCTTTTGTTGTTGATTTCTTTTTTTGTTGTTCTTTTATTTTCCTTTTGATTTGATTTTTCTTGTGCAACATGACAAATATGGAAATAAGTTTAGAAGAACTGCACATGTTTAATCTATATCAAATTTCTTCCTATCTTGGGGAAGGGGAAAGGGAGGGACAATAATTTGGAACACAAGGCTTTTCAAAGGTGAATGTTTTTTTTTTGTTTGTTTGTTTTGTTTTGTTTTTTTTTTAATTAAAGCTTTTTATTTGTATAACATATGTATGGGTAGTTCCTCAGCATTGATCTTTACAAAGCTTTCCGTTACAAATTTTCCCCCCAGTCCCCTCCCCTCCCCTAGATGGCAGGAAGTCCACTACATGTTAATTATGTTAAAATACTTGACAAGTCAAATATATGTATACATATTTCCACACTTGTCATTGTTGTGCAAGATAAATCATAACTACAAGAGAAAAAAAATCAGAGAAAGGAAACACACTGCAAACAAACATCAATAGAGAGCATGACGATGTTATGTTGTGGTCTGCATTTCATATCCCTCTCTCTGGGTGTATATGGCTTTCTTCACTGAACAATTGGAACTGGTTTGAGACATTTCATTGTTGCAGAGAGCCATGTCCATCAGAACTGATCATCATGTAATACTGTTGTTGCTGTCTATGATGATCTCCTGGTTCTGCTCATTTCACTCAGCATCAGTTCATGCAAGTCTCTCCAGGCCTCTCTGAAATCATCCTGCTGGTTGTTTCTTACAGAGCAATAATATTCCATAACATTCATATACCATAATTTATTCAGCCATTCTCCAATTGATGGGCATCCATTCAGTTTCCAGTTTCTAGCCACTACAAAAAGGGCTGCCACAAACATTCTTGCACATGTGAGTCTCTTTCCCTCCTCTAAGATCTTTTTGGGTTATAAGCCCAATAGAAACACTGCTGGGTCAAAGGGTATGTACAGCTTGATAACTTTTTGAGCATAGCTCCAAATTGCTCTCCAGAATGGCTATATCTGTTCACAACTCCACCAACAATGCATCAGTGTCCCAGCTTTCCCATATCCCCTCCAACATTCATCATTAACTTTTCCTGTCACTTTAGCCAATCTGACAGGTGTGTAGTGGTACCTCAGAGTTGTCTTAATTTGCATTTCTCTGATCAATAGTGATTTGGAGCAACTTTTCATATGACTAGAAATGGTTTTAATTTCATCATCTGGAAATTGTCTGTTCATATCCCTTGACCGAACAAATGGTATTTGAGCTGGGATTTTGAAGATTAGAAGGAACCAGAAGGTAGAAATAAAGTAGATAACCATTCCAAGCATGAAGAAGAATATGAACAAAGTCATAGAATCAGAAAAAAACATTGAGTGTCTCCAGAAGGTAATCAGGTGTCTAGTAGGAGAGGAAACTACAAAAAGGGATATAGAAAGGTAGGGTGGTACCACATTGTGATTGGTAAACTATAGTTTTAATTTGATTCAGTAGATAATAGGGAGTTAGTGAAAATATTAGTGGCAGAAGTGATTAAAATCAGATCTATGACCAAAGATAGCAGGGATAGAAGCTGTATGATTGTTGGATTGGAAAGGGGAGAGTGTAAAGGTGAGAGCCTGTTAGGAGGATAATATAATGATATGACATAATATAATATATTGCATAATGTCTAAGTGGGTTTTATATGTATATATATTTCCATATATATATATATATATAAACAACTAATTTCTTCATCTTAAAATTGTGTTCATATGCTTCAACTACTTAACAATTGGGGAATGACATATTCTTATAATTTGACTTGGTTCTCTAAATATTTTGGACATGAAGGTTTTCTATTTCAAAGTCTATTGTGCTTCATTAACAAAGAAAGTTTAAGTCTTTTTTGTGTATATAGAAAAATTCAGAAATGATTTGGAGAGATGCAGTTGGATAGTAGATGGATGATTAGCTTCTGATTGACTTCCTATTGCCACCAGTATCAAATATAAAATGCTCTATTTGACATTCAAAGCCCTTCATAGCCTACCCGTCAAGTCTTATATCTAACTTCCTGACATATACCCTTCAGTTCATTAACAATGGCCTTCTGTCTATTGAACAAGTCACTCTCTCTTTCTTCAAGCATTTTCTCTATTTTCCATGCCTCATATATTCTCTCTTCCACTCCGACTAACTTCCCTGATTTCCTTTAAGTCTGTGTGTGTGTGTGTGTGTGTGTGTGTGTGTGTGTGTGTGTGTG
>JAJPUD010003330.1:11627-26701 GCA_023553655.1 Myrmecobius fasciatus | reverse complement strand
TGTGTGTGTGTGTGTGTGTGTGTGTGTGTGTGTGTGTGTGTGTGACAATTGGGGCTAAGTGACTTGCCCAGAGTTACACAGCTAGTAAGTGTTAAATGTCTGAGGCTGCATTTGAACTCAGGTCCTCCTGACTCCAGGACCAGTGCTCTATCTACTGTACCATATAGCTGTTCCATTTCCTTTAAATCTTAACTAAAATCTCTGAAGCCTTCCCCAACTCCTCGAATTTCTGTTTTCTCTTAAGTATTTCCTCTTTATCCTATATATAGCTTGCTTTGTATATATTTGTTTGCATGTTTTCTTCCCAACTGCATTGTTAACTCCTTAAGGGCAGAAATAATTTTTTCCTCCTTTTTGGAGGAAATGTGCCAGTGCCTGGCACATTGGAGAGACTTGTATTGATGTCCTATATTTGATACATGTTAGCCTGTATGACTGTGGGCAAGTTAGTTAATTTTTCAGGGTCCAGGGCAACATTTAAATGAGTTTAAGTTGTAGAAAAGTTGCTAATCTGGACTATTCATCTGTGAGAGAAGTCTTCCACACTGAGCAACTCACAGTTCTAGACCAAAATAATATTTGGGAATATATTCTCCCAATTCCTATTCTCATTGTCCACGAAAAAGAGAATCCCATCTCTATCAATCTGAAAAACTATTTTCATACCAAAGTTCACATAATAGAATTTGGTACTCTTGCCATTGGATAGAATTTAGTATAAGGACAGAGTTTGGTTTTGTAGCCCATTTGTTGTGTTACTAAAGCAGCCAAAAACATGGTTATGAGGTAGTTTTAATGAAGCTCTGGAATAATAAGAACCACTCTAAATATTCCTTGGATAATTGTTGGTAAAAAGTAATATCCTTTCCCACTGAGGCAGATGATATTACAAAATGGTAGCCTTTCCTTTCTAGAAGCCGAATTTCTGATTGCCTGTAACTGAGACCTTTGAACTGACTAAATGTTGTGACTTTTTGTAGATAATTTGTGCTTGCTGCTATCAGTCTCCAATAGAACTAACTGTTAGAGAAGTAATATAATCTATGGAATCATGCAGGCAAAAGCTAATTAGACCTACTTAGAGATGGTGTCTTGCCTCTCAAATGTTATCTAACTGCAAATGAGTAATGTATGTTTGAGTTAATAGTTTTTTGTATTCTTGATCTAGTAGCCTTAAAAGAAACTAATTGCGGAATTGGTTGAATCCTTTTCCTCTGACTGGTGCTTGTTTTGTTTAAAGAATGTGTTAACCATGCAGAGAGTACAGATTAAAGGATATTTTCTTCCCCAAAAGAAAAAAAATATGGTAACAATCTCTCCTATTTTACTAGGCAGTTGTAGTGCAGCTTTATTTTAGAAAATCCACATGGTTTAAGATGGAACAAGTATTGAAATGTTGAAAATAAGTTTTTAACATTATTTTTTAATCTCTTTATTCCTAGGTTCTTTCATAAAACAATTTGCTGAAACAAAATTCCTATAATCTCCCACTATAATGTACACAGTGATTTAGTCATACCTGCAATATTTAAATAATGAGAGGTTGATGTTATTCTGAGTATGCATATGGACTTTTCAAATTCTTTTAAGATCCTTTCCTATTGGCAGGAAAAAAAAAGTGATCTAACCTGGCTTATTGGCAGGAAAAAAAAAGTGATGTAAAGGCTTATATGGATGATATTTCCATTCTTTTATGGATATAGCTTTGCTAACATGATAGATTGGAATGAAATGTGACACAATTATTTAATTTTTTGTCTTTTTTATTTCTGGCGCCTAATATAGAAACTGGCAAATAAACAGAATGCTTTTGTTGAATTGGGTTGAATTGCATATAAAATCCCACCCTCTACAAAAAAGCCTTTTCAATCTCCCCTTAATACCAGTGCTTTCCCTTTACATATCTTGGTTGTACACAGTTGTCTCCTCCATTGGATTGAGAACTTCTTGAGAGCATTGCCTGTTTATTGTTGTTTTTTCTTTTTTCATTTTTTTGTGTTTCCAACAGCTTAGCGCAATTCCTGGCATATAGTTAGCATATTTAATAAATGCCCATTGACTAATACAATCTATGAAATGTTTTAATATTATATTTATGCATTATTATCTAGCACTGAAAGTAATTTTAGTTTCTTTAACTTTTAAATGACAAAGTTGATCAAAGTCAATTAGGTAGAATGGAGCTGAGATTTTTTAATTACACCATCTTTTCTTTTCCTCTATTCCCAAGATTTATTATTGGATTGTCTGGTACATGGATTTTTAATTGTTGCTTTTTTTTTTTTCCTGTGGAATCTTGCCATTCAGGAAGTTTGAACTGTGTCACAATTGCACTTAGACACAAACTCACGATCATTGTCATTTTGATATTACAAACTAATTATTTCATCAAAACTTTTTCATTTTTCCTATTAGAAGAGGATCAAAAGTGATTAGAACATTTAAAAAATTGAGGAGTTTTAAATTGTTATGGAACAGTTCTTCATCTCAATTTAATTTTTCTTAGCTTCTTACAGTTATAAATTTATGATCATTATTTTTACTCGGGGGGGGGGAGCAATTAAAAAAACTACATTCCAAAAAAAGTCCATTCCAGCTTTAGATATAAGCTATTCCTACATAATTTGTTTATTACAACCCAACAAAAGATAACATGAATACTTGGCACCTAGTTACTGTGTGGTAAACATAATTTAATTTTTTTTCCTCCTAGATACATAAACACAAAGGATTGGGATTGAATTGTAGAAGGAGCAAGGAAGGAGAGGGGGAGCGAGCGAGAGAGACAGACAGACAGACAGAGATTGAGTGTGAATGAGTGTGTTGAGAATATAGAACAGGCAATAAGGAAATCTTCATCTCCTTGGTTATTGTCACTCAATATTGTTTAAACTAAGCCTCTTCTCCAAGTTGAATTTTAGTTTGGAAACTATCCAGATGAGATGTGGCCAGAATCCAAAATGTTGAGTATGTTATCCTCTTAGAATGAAGCAGTTTTTGTTTTGTTCTTTTTTAAAATAAAGGTCAAAATGATGTATGTGCCAATAGGAAAGTAAGAGGCAGATAGAGGAATGTAAATTTTCTCATCGAAAAGAATAGAAAAGCAATAGAATTTTAAATGGTATCATTGAAATTTTTACAGTTATATGACTATATACAGATGTGTATATATCTATATATTTACAGTTATATGACTAATAAAGGCCATAAAATCATAATGAAGTCATTTCAAACTTTAGAAGGTATAGTGACGATCCTTCTCTAGCAGTTGACCTCTGCATTTTTTTTTTTTTTTTGAGTTCAGAGCTGGACCTCAACTTGAAAAAGAACCATTTCTTACTGCTTTAGTATGACTGAGGTATTATTTGGGCCTTAGAGTTTGATGTGAAGAACATTCTAGATGTGATGTGGCAAAAAAAAAATGTGCAAAGTGATCTAGTCCAAAGTATAATTCAATTGTCTAAAACATAACAGAAAATGGTTCTGAAAAAAACTATTAAACAGGTTGGTTGGCTTACAGAATTTTAGAATGAGACAGATTTTAGAGTTTGTCTCTTCTAAATTTTGTTGTTGCTGAGGTTTTTTGTTTTTGTTTTTTTGAGATAAGAAACTTGTAAATTAGTTTTAGATATGTCTTTTATTTTTAACTATAAGTATAATCTCACTCCAAAATGAACCTTCCCTTGTGACAAAAATAATAAAAACAAAAAATATACATTGCAGTGACCATATTTGCCAATGTAATAAGTATTCTGCAATATTTGTTCCTTACATCTTTGTTCCTCACATTTGTTCCACACATTTTAATCATCTGTTGGTGGTTGTCATAACAGGTCAGCTCTGTGTTAGGATTTCAGGGACAGGTACCTCCCTGACTAAGTGTTTAAAGTTAGCTGTCTGGGGATGCTAAATTTTATTCTATTACCAGAATTAAGGCTCAGTGTACAAATATTTGGGGTAGAGATACCATAATACTAAGTTTTTCTTTGAAGGGGGTTGATCTTTAAAAACATGAACATGGTATAAGTGACATGTTATTTAATTGTTTCAATTATGTCTAACTCTTTGTGAGCCTATTTAAGGTTTTCTTAGCAAAAATACTAAAGTGGTTTTTCATTTTCTTCTCCAGCTCATTTTACAACCAAGGAACCTGAGTTAAGTGACTTGTCCAGGATCACATAGCTAGTATGTGTCTGAAGCCAGATTTGAATTCAGGAAGTTGAGTCTTCTTGACTTTAGGCCTAGGGCTTTTATCTACTGCACTACCTAACTGGTAGCATAGGGTAGAAAAAATAGAATGATTGATTGTGTGGCATCAAACTAATTTATAGTTCCTTTTAGAGAAAACTCCTTTTCTTTTCATTGGAGAATTGATTTTTTTACTATTATGATGACTTTGAAAACAGATTAATAGATTGAAGTATTTAAAAAGAAAACAATTATATCTTCATCTTATCATGCACAAAATTTATTTAGCATAAAAGGAAAGGAAGAGTTGTGATTTGAATTCCACATTCAGAGCCACAGATTTTTCAAGGAATTCAAATCTTCTCTTTTTTGATGTTATATTTTAGCATAAATACTATGTGCCCTGTACAAAGAATAAGCCAACATTTCCTCCACTATAAATTGATGCTTTTTTTTTCTATCAAGCTTAGACTAATAAAAGGAGAAATCAGATCATAGAAGTAACTAATTAGATTGCAAACAGTGGTGACCCAATGTGGTATTGAATTTTCTGCTTTATCTGAAGACATAAGCAGATCATTTTTCTTTGATTTGCATAAAAAATTGAGGAGTAAAGTAGAAAGTGTGATTCTGTGATCTTAAGAAAATACTGAATTCCATTGAATAAAAAAAAGTTATGCTTTTTGCCTCACAGCTAAAAAGTGGTGCATTCATTGCCAGTGTAGAATAAAGTATATCTTCAGATGGATTTAATATATTGTTTTATTTTGGCTTATTTTAATTATTATTTTTATAATGGAGAGTTGTATTTGAAGAGTCATTGCAAAATAATAATGAGATCAAAGAATCTAAATAGAAAAAAGGAATGAAGGTGATTCTGATTTTTGTACATAGAGACATTTTCCATTTGGGACTTTTGACCATCTTTTTTTTGGTTGTCACAACACTTCAGTTCTGTGTTAGGATTTCAGGGACAGGCACCTCCCTGCTCACTAAGTGTTTAAAGCTATCTGTGTGGGTATGCTAACTTTATTCTATTACCAGAATTAAGGCTCAGTGTTCAAATATTTCGGGAAGAGATACCATAATACTGTTTCCTCTCCATATTCTAAAGTTTTTAAGAATTGAAGCAAAATTATTTGTTAAATTTGGTTGGGTGGAGTTTTTTGTTTGTTTTTGGCTCGGGAGAGGAGATCACATCACAGAATGACAGATTAGTGGGGGAACAGAGAAAAGACGGAAGAGACAGGATGTCAAAGTTGCTCTGTATGTGAGAGAGAATGGTGAAATAGGAAGAGGGAGGAAGATAAGGCAGAGTATGGCAAGAAATACTGATGGTTTTTATTTTTTGGTATTCTGCTACATGGTCTTGTACTAATCTCCTCATCTCTCTGGGTCTAAGTTCCTTCTCCATAAAGTGTAAAATGAGATGACTGGACCATATGAACTCTAGTGGCCCTTATAGTCCCGTCTTGTTTATATGAGTGAAATCTGGATATAAAACTTTTGTCAGTAACCAGCACTAAGCACTCCTGCAGAAATTGACATCATCATTAGGAGTTGAATTCAAGATTGCTTTGGTTGGAGAAAACCTAGTTTATGTATGATTTATTTATTAGAATTACATAGATTTGGTTCTACAAATTTGACTACCTGGATTTTTGTGGTTTGTTTGGAGCTTAATAAATAAGTATACTTTATTCAAATTTTTATTCCACATATTTCTTTGAGTGCTTTCTGTAGACCAGAACTTAAAATTAGAAATGGATTTTTCCTGAGAGGCATTTGATGCAGTGGAAAGAAAGCCCACTGGGTCTGGAGTCTGAATCCCGGCATTCACTTACCTGTGTGATTTGGAGTATATCATTTTTAAATCCCCTTTAGTCTTAGTTTCCTCATTTGCGAAATGGATAGGTGTGGTGGTTAGTGATGGCTTTTAAGAAAGTCTTTTTCCAACTACAGTAGTGAAATTGTGATGATAGAAAAGTTTTTCAACTAATAAAGTCTCAGTATCAATAATAACAGAAGAGCCTCATTGGCTCAAGCCAATTTCTGCAGCATTGTTGATCAAACATTGGCTTGATCTTTAGAGATAGAGTAATAGAGCAGGTGGAGACAAAAGCCTTGTGTTTTTTGGTTTTTGCTGTCCTCAATACAGCTTTTCTTTCTGATCATTCTTTTTTATTTTCTCTAGAATGAGCTTTTCAGCTGATTTGGCCTCAGAATCAATTTTAGTCATTTTTCAATTTGCATATCTTGTCTTTGGAGAACTTCAAGCAAAAAAAATCCAACTTTATAATGGAGGGAACTAGTTTTCTACACAATAGAAAATTTTTAAGGCATAAATTCTATCTTCATAAAAGTCTCCTTCATAATTTTGGAAAATGACTCATTTTTAGGCTGTCCCTGCCATAAAGAGTTGCCAGAAAATGATCTAACTTGGATAAGCATGTTGCTTTGTGCAAATTTTCAGATTCACATACAGTAACTATTAGGAACTAGCAGAAATAAGGAGGATGGGGTGAGGGGAACTGGTTTGAATAGGGTAGGGTATCTGGTATCCCAAATTATTACACAAACTTTTTATCAGCTTTATTTGTCAGGATATGTGCAAAATGAAAGCAATTTAAAAATTTTGGAATCAAGAAATCCTATTTGAAGTTTTTGTTACTGTACTTTTCTTGAAGGAATTATTATAACAGGTGAGAGATGAATCTGTTGACATCAAGATATATTGAACAGGACCATGAACTAGTCAGATGAGGAGACTGGTGCTCTGTTAAATCAGGGGAGGACAGAAATCTGTGTTACACTGCTCTCTGTCCTCCCCTTTTGTCAAATTAAAACAGAAATAGAACAGCTCATTATTATTATCTTTAGCTCAGGTACATTTGCATGTAGGAGTTATCAGGCATTTTCTTATAAAAACTGTCTTTTAAAATCTTTTGTTAATTTCTAAGGAATTTGGTAGTGTAACAGGAACCACACTTGGATGTGAAAAGAATTTAAAAAGAATTTATGGGTGAATTTCCATGATTCTTCCTGAAATTTCTATCATAGACTAAAATTCCTGTTCAACTTTTACAAACCTAAGAACCTCAGAAAGAAGCATGATTAATGCTTCCCTCTCTCTCTCTCTCTGTCTGTGTCTGTGTCTCTGTCTCTCTTCTCTCACTCACACCCACACCCACACCTGTGCTTATTGACCCAAGCCTGTTAGCTGCTACTTTCAACATTTTCATTTTATTTGTGTGTATACATTGAGTATGTGTATCATATCTATAGTCTTTCATAAATAAACACATATACTTATATGTGTATATTTTCTGACTTGGAATCATGAATCACAAAGGTCTTCTATTCATGGTTGAACAAATTCATGACTTTAGGCAATATTCCTCCTCTCAGCTAATCTGATCTGTAAAATGAGAAGACTAAATATAGAGAGGACTCTCTAATGTCTGAAGGTGTCAAAATTCTAGGATTTTCTGGGAGTTCAAAGTTATCTTAGATTTATGGGAACCAAGTAGAAGATTGATTTTTAGCAGTTTAGAAAGACTGCTATCCTTTCCACAAATGGCTAGACTTCTGAGGTTTGATGCTCAAATGTCCACAGCAGGGAAGAACAATTAACCAGTCTAGGATCAGTTTAAGTTTAAATTAAAAAGTTAGTGGTAGTCTAAATCATGTCTCAGGCTTTGTGTAGGAGTGTCAGAGGTGCTTCTTTCATGAAAGAATTTGTGAAGATTGATGGTTGGATATGAGAAAATTACAGATTCTTTTGAAACAAATGTAGTGTTGCTTATTATTAGCCACTAAAGTTTGGCACTCAGAGAGTAGCTCAATAGGGAAAGAAATTTGATTTTGAAGCACAATCAGCAAAGAACTTTTCTGATTGTTTCCTATTGGGCTACATATCCATAATTGCTCATTGCTTAAGCATTTATGAATGGAATATTGAATGGGGGAGAAACAAATGATTAGTCATTGGTCTATTTTAGGACATAATATTAAAACATTTTTGAAGAATATGCTCTCATATAATGAATTAGTAAAGATCTCTTGAATGTCAACTCCTTTGGTGCAAAGGGGAGGTAAGGAACTATGTTCTTTCTTTTTGTGGGCTTTATATTTGAAATTCTGATATTCACTGTTAGTGTCGGTATTGTCAGAGGAAATAATATATGCAAAGGATTTTACAAATCTTATAGTACTAAGGAAATGACAGTAGTTATTAGTGTTAATAGTCATTTGTGCTCTTAATGCTCTAGTTCTAGGCTTTTTTTTTTTTTTAAACATTTCTCTTTCTAGTAGGAGAATGGGGAAAAGAAAGAAGCATTTATAAATAGCACTTATGATATGTCAGGCACCATGCTGAGCACTTTTTACAAATATTATCTCATTTGATCCCCATGACAACCATGCAAATTGATATTATCCTGATTTGACAGTTAAGGAAACTGAGGCAAACAAGTTAAATGACTTGCCATGTTCACGGTCACCTAGCTAGTAAGCATTTGAGAGTGGATTTGAAATGAGGTCTTCTTGACTCCAAGCTCAGCATTCTATCCACTAAGTTACCATCTGCCTATGTGGAAAGGATGTCAGATTGATTATTTGCAGAGATTTTTAAACTTTTCCACTCACACTTTTTGCCCAAGAAATTTTTTGCATGACCCTAGGTATATAAATATATAAACTAGGTATAGATACCAAATATATACCAATATTTAATCATAATTTTGTAACTCTCACATTCAGTTCCAAGACCTCACACAGGGCCATGAACCATAATTTAAGAAGCTGAACAATATAGGACTGTCCTTATCTTCCTACCTCAGTGCTCAAGAAAAGCTAAGGTGAATTAGAATTCTCCCCAAGTCTATGAGTAACCTCAAGATAGGTATGGCGCCAATCTGATCTACACAGAACAAGTTAGAACCCCAGTGATTTTCCTGAGCCCCTGTGGTTACTGTTGCTAGAAAAGGGGAAAATGGGAGCTAAGCCAGATCATTTCAAATCAAACCTAAGGGGCTCAACAAAAGTCAGTCTTGCCTTGGTGATGCCTTGAATTAAACAGCCATTTGGATCGACTATATTTGGCTGTATTAGCCTACAAATTTGAAGTTGGATAAATCTTTCTTCTGCCAAAAAGCTTTACTCCCTATTCTTGACTTTCTACAATTTCACAACATTACTATTGTGCCACAGGGCATATGCATATCTAAAAACTGAGGTTTCTTAAATTTGTTAAAACTGAATTTGAAATTTAATTACTTGATCCTTGCCTGGTCAGTGTGACTATTGACTTGCAGGCAGATTTGATCATTTTTCAACAACAATCAAACTATGTAGAATTTTATCTCTATTAGCCTTCTTTTTTTTTAAAGGCCCTACATCTCAGAAGTCAACCAATAATACTGAAATGACTCTCTGAAGGACTCTGATTATGGAAAAACTGAATTGAACACTTGCTTGCCGAGCCTTGTTTCTGAAGTAAAGGGAGGTCAACTTTTCTAACTTTCTTCCCCTTAGAATTACAGAGCATTCCTTTATAAGGGAACAGAAAATATAAGGGTTGAACTGTCTAGGGGAAGAAATGCAATTATGACCCAGCCAAATAAATCCACCAAGAATTTTTTTTAAATGTTAGTTAAGGAAATGTTATATATATATTTTTTTACCTATAAAATTGCAATCTTCATATCCTTGTGTGCAGTCGCTCTAAAGTGTCTGTTATTTATTGTTGAAATTAATATCAGAAGACCTTTATTAGGGGTTTAGGAAAATTTATGCATATAGAATGGCTATTAAAATCCAATATATCCTCTTTCCCAACCATAGTCACTTCAGAACAATAGCATTCTGCCCTATTGCATTATAAATACGCTGCCCCCCTCCTCTTTTTTAACCATCACAAATGTATTCCTCTTGCCAACAGACTCAGCAGGGAACTATCTTTTCCTCTTTCTCATTTTAATTCAGAGAACCAACACCTATACATTATGCATGTGGGTCTGGTATGCTCCTTTAGGGGGCAGTCCCCAAGAGACTGATCAAGTCTGGATTTGGGCGTGATCTGTGGTCTTTGCTTTTTGAAATACAAGAAGAGGATGTTACCTGACACTCAGAGAATCTTGGCTGGAGTTTTTGCTGCACTCTTCACTCTGGATTAGTTTACCATTATTTTATAACACTGCATTCATTTTTTTATACCAATTGTACCATTGTTTGCAGACGGAAATTGCTTTATGCTGGCAGGCTATTCATTACACAGTACATAGTGTTTCCAAAAAATAGAATACTCATGTCATTCTGCATGTCAGCAGACATTAAATTTGAACTTTTTTTCCTTCTTGCCCAAAATATTCAGAAAGCTAAATTAAGTTTAAAATATTATTCCAAACATTTAAAAATATTTCCCAATAAATTGTACTTAATGCCTAGTTGTAAAGCTGTTAAGATATGAATCTAGAATGAGTTTTTGGGTTCTGAATGTAAACCAATTTTTTATAATGTGAAAATGGCCACACAAGATGAGAGTGAGGAAAGGGAAGACAATGGAGTGAAGACAACAAATGGAGAAAATTTGCTTTATGAAATTTACCATTAAAAATAGCACAAAATGATCAACAAAATGAATCCAAATAACGAAATGAAATCAGATGCTAAGATAAAGCAAACATTTACTAGAGATCACTAGAGAAAAAAAAAATTCCAATTCTGGCACCATTGCTTTTCCTTCTGGCCCCCAAATATCTTCTTTCACAGAGAGACTAGACTATTGTTTTAGCCCTCCTAATTGATTTGACTGTGAAAAAGTCACAATAAGAAAAAAGTCAAGGCTTTCTCTTATTCTTTCATATAGTTGTTAAAGTGATCTTCCTGATCACAGACTTGACCATGTAGTTTCCATTGGTTTTTCTTATTCTATATAAAATATAAGTTCCTTTGTTTTGCTTTGACAGTCTAATCCCCAGATCTATTTTTCCAGACCAGTTATATGTTATTCCCTTTTTGTACTTTCCAATCCAATCAAATTTGGCTTTTTGTTATTCCTCACGTGAGGCAGGTGCTTCATCTCCCATATTTTATTTTATTTATTTACATGACTTGGAGTGCACTTTCTGCTTATCTTTCTTCACTTTTGTTTCTTTCAAATTTCAGCTCTATCAATGCCTCCTAATGCCTTCAGCTGCTAGTACCAAAATAAATTCGTATTCATTCTATGGATACTTATACTTGTATATGTTGTCTCCCTTGTTAGAATGAAAGCTTCTTGAGAGCAGGATCAGTTTTATTTTCCTTTAATCCTCAATGCTTGGCATGTAATAGAAGCCTATTGATTGACTGATTAAGAGACCCCAAGAAAGATTTTTCTGATTCATACAACTTTTGTATTTGCATACCAGCAGCTTTTTCTGAGCCTCTAAAATAGTAAACAATGGTTTCCATACTCAAATCTTTTCAGGACCTGTTTCCATATGAGGATATAACTCACCTGGACAGAGACCAATAGATGCAGAATGACTTACTATTAAGTAACGGACAGACCCTCAGGACTGACCTGAGGGAATTTTGCTGTTTCTCTGAGTACCACTAAGTCTTTCAAGATTCTGAGAAGCCTTGTGAATTATTTTATTTAGTGTACTCAAATTTTGTAGTTGTTATTGGTTTCTTTTTCTTTTTTTTTTTTTTTTTAACAGCAGCTAAATGGCACAGTGGATAGAACGCCAAGCTTGGAATCAGGAAGACTTAGCTTCTTGAGTTAAATCCAGTCTCAGACACTCACTAACCCTGTGCAAGTTACTTAAATGTATTTGCCTTACAAATTGAGCTGAAATTTGAAAGAAATAAAGGTGAACTGTTTGCCTCAATTTCTCATCTGTAAAATGAGCTGGAGAAGGAAATGGCAAACCACTCTGATACCTTTGCCAAGAAAATCTCAAATGGGGTTACAGTGAGTGAGTAGAACTTGACTAAAAATAACTGGCTAGCAAGAACCACAAAGATACTTAATTTTTTTGCCCTGAGTTATTATTTAAGGAGAAGTTTGTTTAAAGGAACAGATGATCCAATTGAGCCTCAATATCATTCTCTCATCCAATCTTCTTGTTCAAATGTGCCACAGCTACTTCATCTTGGTGTAAAAAGTTAACCAAGGAGCAACTAGGTGTCACAGTGGTTAGAGCACCAGCCCTGAAGCCAAGGGGACCTGAGTTCAAATTTGATCTCAGACACTTAACACTTTCTAGCTGTGTGACCCTGGGCAAGCACTTAACCCCAATTGCCTCAGGGAAAAAATTGTTTCAAGTTTCAAGATCTCTTTTTTTCTGTCTGCTTAGTGTATATTCTGTGGATTAACCAAAAAATAATCTAAAAGCAGAAGATTGTGAAAAGCCCCGAATAATTCTTTTTTTTTTCTAATTCTCAAGGATAAGTTGTAATGTTCCTACTTAAAAATGTCAAAGGACACCTAAGAGAAAATCAAGGAATCTTAGTTCCTTGTATTGATGATGATTATCACTTCATCCCAATGTCTTACTTCAAAAAAAAAAAAAAAATCCAAATCAGATTCTGTAGTCTCACTTATTTCCCAATGTCTGGCCAAGATAGATATCTTTATGAAAACAAACTGGCTGTAAGGCTAGCCAGATAAGATGAGAAAGATTCTTATTGGCAGAGGGAAGTTATTAAGAGGAACAGATGGAGACGGTGTCTAAACAACTTGGTGAAGGTGTGAGCTTGCTTTTCTCAGTGTTGCTTCCTGGCTCCCAAAGGCTGCTGGATCAAGCACTGCTGATAGACTATTTTTTTTTTAAACAGGATGTTTCACCAAACAGACCTTTTCCTAGGCTATTTGAAACCCATGATAGATACCATGTCTTATGAATCCCTTCCACTTAGAAACTCAGAAATCAGAGTAGGAAGCAGAAAACAAATGCAATAAATTCCTATGTGGTTGGCTATCCTGGTTAATAAAACTACTATATATCGTATGCATATTACTCAAACCTTCTGTCATTGTTCTTTGAACAAGATTACATTCCCAAACTTTGGGAGTTTTCCTTGGCTTGATTTACTTGGCTTTCCTCAAGTCCTAGCTTCAGGAAGCCTTTCTATATCTCCCCTTATTTCTGGGGCTTTTTTTTTTTTTTTTTTTTTTTTTGCTTAGGCAGTTGAGGTTAAGTGACTTGCCCAGGGTCACACAGCTAGGGAATGTTATGTGTCTGAGACCAGATTTGAACTCAGGTCTTCCTGACTTCAGGGCTGGTGCTCTATCCACTGCGCCACCTAGCTGCCCCTGCTTTTCTTTTTTTAATGATTTTGAATTTGTCCTATATATATCTTGTTTGTATGCCTTTGTATGTTTCTCAAAGATAGGGACTGCCTTTACCCTTTCTTAGTGCTTAGTGTACAGTACCTGACACTTAGACAATGAGCACTGATTGACAGAAACCCTGTGAGATCGATTAGTACATTTGTTATTATTGTGTCACTTAGTCATATCCAATTCTTTGTGCCCCCTTTTGAGGTTTTCTTGGCAAAGAAACTGGAGCTATTTTCCATTTCCTTCTCCAGTTTATTTTGCCCATGGGTAAATTGAGGCAAAGAGAGTTAAATGACTTGCCCAGATCCCACAACTAGTAAGTGTGTGAAGCCAGATTTGAACTCAGGAAGATGAATCTTCTTGACTTTAGACCTGGCACTCTATCCACTGAGCTACCTAGCTGCCTTGAGTAGTACACGAATCCCCTGTTTAATAGCCAAAGATACTTAGATATGAAGAATCTCTTGCTTGTCTAAAAAGGGGTAGCTCTCAGACCCACTTTTGTTACTTATTTTTTTTTTTAATTTTTATTTTATTTGCATAACATATGTGTGGGTAATTCTTCAACAATAACCCTTACAGACACTGATACATTGTTGGTGGAACTGTGAACGGATCCAACCATTCTGGAGAGCAATTTGGAGCTATGCTCAAAGAGTTATCAAACAGTGCATACCCTTTGACCCAGCAGTGTTTCTACTGGGCCTATATCCCAAAGAGATTTTTAAGGAGGGAAAGGGCCCCACATGTGCAAAAATGTTTGTGGCAGCCCTTTTTGTAGTGGCAAGAAACTGGAAATTGAAAAGATGCCCATCAGTTGGAGAATGGCTGAATAAATTATGGTATATGAATGTTATGGAATATTATTGTTCTGTAAGAAATGACCAACAGGAGGATTTCAGAGAGGATTGGAGAGAGTTGCATGAACTGATGCTGAGTGAAATCAGCAGAACCAGGAGAACATTATACACGGCAACAAGACTATACGATGATCAATTTTGATGGACATGGTTCTCTTCAACAATGATGTGATTCAAACCAGTTGTGCTGTGATGAAGATAGTCATATACATCCAGAGAGAGGCCTGTGGGAACTGAGAGTGAACCACAACACAGCATTTTAACGCTTTCGGTGAATATTTCCATGCATTCTGTTTTCCTTCTTAGGTTGTCTTTTTTCTCCTTCTCTTTCTAGATCTGATGTTTCTTGTGCAGTAAGATAACTGTATAGATATGTATACATGTATTGTACTTGTCATATAATTTATCCTATCTAGCATGTATTAGATTACCTGTCATCTAGGGGTGGGGGGTGGGGGGAGGGAAAGGAAAAGCTTGGGGAAAAAAAAGTTTTCTAGCAAAGGTCAATGTTGAAAGGTCATTCATATGTTTTGCAAATAAAAAGCTTTATTTTAAAAAAAAAAAAAAAACAATAACCCTTACATAGCTTTCCGTTACAAGTTTTTCCCCCCAACTCCCCACCCCTCCCCTAGATGGCAGGATATCCACTACATGTTAATTATGTTAAAATATTGGCAAATCGAATATATGTATAC
>JAJPUD010003329.1:194010-255640 GCA_023553655.1 Myrmecobius fasciatus | reverse complement strand
TTTTTTTTTTGTAAATAATGACTTTAAGGGAGTACAGTGATTCTTAACCTCTCTCCTTACCCTATTTCCCCAGTCATTTGCCTTTAATGTTAAATATCTCACATTTTCCTTGACTTGTTCTAATGTTTCTTTCTGTTTCACTGAGCCATCATTGACTTCGTTAATTAATCTCCGCGCCTTTAATTCCATAATTAGAGCTTTGGGCTAGGTCCTTGGGAGCCAAGTGCTTGCTCCTGGGTGCCCTGAGTTACGTCCTCGAATGTTTGAGGCTTAGGGCTCTCCGGGCAGATGCGGGGACCTCGGCTTCCGGGCGCCCCTCCGCTGTTTTGGTTTGATTACTGCTCTGCTGCTCCTCCAGGACTCCTGTGGCTGCTTTACAGCCCCCGGGGCTCTTTCCATGAGAGTCTTTTTATGGGAGCTCTCTGTCCTTGATGCTGCAGAACCCAGAGCCGCCCTTTTGGCGACCGGGTCTCTGGTGGTTTTCTGGTAATGGCAAGGTGCTGACGCGGCTTTGTGTGCCACGCGCTTATTGCCGCATGAGAACCGCTTCCCCTTCCACCTCAGAATGCGGCTCAAAACAGTCTGGAAGTATTCGCAGAGAGGAAATGGGCCATTCTGTTGGATCCTCCCGTTAGCTTCCCTGGTGGGACAACCAATAATGCGGTTCATCATCTCAGGGCAAACTTTGTCATGGCGAGTCACATGGTGGCTCTCCAATGCCTTCATGTAGTTGCCTGAACTGAAATCGACAGGGAATGGGAGGAAGCTGGAGATGTTCTTCTAGGAATAGAAGAATCTTTCATATGATAAAACTATCTATTAAAACCATACGCTAGCATTGTAGCCAATGGAAAAACAAAGAGAAATTCCACTAAAACAGATAGAAACCTGGATTATATTTCTTTTTCTTTTAAATTTTTTAGTCTTTTTTAATAGTATCTTATTTTTCCAATTTCATGCAAAGATAGCTTTCAACATTCATTTTTGTAAGATTTTGAATTCCAAATTTTTTCTCCTTCCTTCCCTTACCTCCCCCTAGCCCAAGACAGCAAACAATCTGATATAGGTTATACATGTACAATCATTTTAAACATATTTCTATATTAGTCATGTTATGGAAGAAAGATCAGAACAAAAGGGAAAAATCACAAGAAAGAAAAAGCAAAGTTTTAAAAAGGTGAAAATAGTACGTTTCAATCTGTAGTCAGTTTCCATAGTTCTCTGTCTGGATGCAGGTGACATTTCTGGATTATATTTCCAGGAAACCTTAACAATAGCAATAAGACCTGAAAACCAAGGGCAACTAGGTAGCACAGTGGAAAGAATGCCAGACCTGGATTCAGAAAGACTCCTCTTCCTGAGTTCAAATCTGGTCTCAGATTCTTCCTAGCTGGCAAGTTCCTTAACTCTGCTTGCCTCAGTTTCCTCATCTGTAAAGTGAACTGGAGAAGGAAATAGCAAACCACTTGAGTATCACTGCCAATAAAACTCCAAATGGTCTCACAAAGATTTGGACACAACTGAACAAGTACAACTAAGGGATTGCCCCCCAAAGGAAAACAAATAATGGGAGGTCAACAAAATAGACTAGTATTGTAGAATATTATTTCATCATAAAAATGATGAAATGAAGAGTTCAGAAGAAAGTGGAATGCTTTTTATGAAGTGATGCAAAGTCAGCTGAACTAAGAGCACAATTTATACAATGATGTCAACATTATAGAAAAGAACGTTTATAAAGACTTTAGAACTCTGATTAACGCAAGATAAATAAATCATACTGCTCACCTCCTGCCAGAGAAGTAGCTAATTTAAAATGCAGAATGCTTTGGTCTGTATTTAGACAATATCAGGTCTTTCTCTGGAGACTTATGGATATTGTATTTTTTTTGGGGGGGGGAGGCTTTCTTAATGGATGGGGAAGCATGAAGGGAAGAAGATAATTTGGAATCAAAAATAAAAATAAAATTGGATTTAAAAAAACCTTTAACATTGGTTAGAAATCCTCCCTTTCTACAAAGCATGGCTACTTTTGCTATTACATCCTGACTATTAGCTTCCTCATTCTCTTGCATGTTTGTATATTTTTGTCTATATTCCTTATCTATTTGGTAGAATATAAACTCTTTTGGGGCAGGAATTATGGTCTCTCATTTGGTTTTTTTGTTGTTAGGGTCTTAATGTATAGCAAAAAGGTAATGTCTGAATTCCTTTTTTTTTTTTTTGCAAGTATTTTTTTTAAATTAAAACTTTTTATTTGCAAAACATATG
Source organism: Myrmecobius fasciatus (assembly GCA_023553655.1). NCBI lineage: Eukaryota > Metazoa > Chordata > Mammalia > Dasyuromorphia > Myrmecobiidae > Myrmecobius > Myrmecobius fasciatus. The sequence goes on along the minus strand of JAJPUD010003329.1, from coordinate 253,369 downwards.
CATAGGCAATTTTTCAACACTGATCCTTGCAAAGCTTTCTGTTATAAATTTTTCCCTCCTACCCCCCCCTTCCCCTAGATGGCAGGAAGTCTAATACATCTTAATTATGTTAAAATATTTGAATGTCTGAATTCTTTAAAAAATAAAAAAATAAAACTAAACATTAGTAATTTTAAAAAACTTATAATGCAGAGATAAAAATTTTTATTCATGACCAACGAGGAAATTTGTTTTGCCAGACTCTACCTGTAAATATTGAGGGCCTAAAAACATTTCCTCAGATGAGGACGGGAATGGAAGAGACAGATTAATAAAATAATATATAACTTTTTTTTTATAATTCAAGGAAGAGATTAGGAGGAAGTTCTGAAAGAATCAGAGACAAGTCTGGCAACTCTGAAAGGTACATGTTGACTTTATTAAGCAAGCTCCATAATAGAGATCAGCAGTTTCAGGTAGCATTCCCTGTTTGTTATGTGGAAATACTCATTTTATTGAGTATTACTTAAGTTAATAATTTTTAAAATGTTACATAAAAAAAAAAACCAAACTATCCTTGGTTTTAGATATAATGTATGTAAATTGATACTCTTCTGTAGTAAAATTCCAATTGAACCTTGTTTGCCAAGAGAAAACAGAACAAAACAAACAGACAAAGCAAACAGAACAGCTGTGAATCTCTTTCTGCAGCTAGATTCTTTCTAAATTTAAGGATATGATTTTAGGATATGAAATCCCAGGACTAGGAAGGAAAGGTAGAGTGAATCTCCTTTCAGCTGTTCTCTGTTTTATGTTTGTTTGTTTTTAAGATTCTTGCCCATATGCTCCTGCATATGAATTTAGTTATTACTTTAGTTTTCTGGAAATAAACTATTGGTATTTTGATCGACATTGCATTAAGTCTGTGTTAATTTAAGAAGAAATGAATTTATCTTATGGATAGTATATTCAGTTAAGTACCTTTTTTGTGATTTGTCAAAAATATCTTTGGAATTGTCTTCATAAAGGTCTCTTGTGGGTTTTGCAAATATATAATACATTTGTTATTGCTGTGACCCTCTCAGAGCTCACTGCTACCTGCTTTATCCATCTAAGGGAGAAAACATGTCTAATCATGACTAATTATGTTTCGAGGCATTTTAATCAGTTGTTTCAGCCTCTAAGTTGCTCTTTATTAGAGATATTGTCCTAGGCCCCTTCTCACTATGGTGCATATTCAAGGGATAGCTACTATCTAATAAGCTTGAGTCTCTCCTCTCAGATTTGGAAATGTCTAGACTTTTCTCAATACCCAATATGGCATATTGCTATTTCAGTACTTGACCCAGAAATAGCCTTTATTTAAGCCCCTTGCTGGATAACTGATTCAGGGACATGTTATATTATATTCCTGAATGCTTAAGGGAAGCAGAAGTAAGCAAAAAATGTCACGTGGCTTCCACCCACACTGAACAGCCAAACACAATTCAAAATAGGTAGCAATTCTCAGCAATTCTGGATCTTTCTTATAATTCCTTTTTGGCTTCAACATCAAATTCAGAGTCCCCGAACTTAAAGTCATTATTGCTTGTCTCTCAAATGTCAGTGTATCTATCTCTCCCCAGAAATTCAGTTAAAAAGGTCAGTAAAAAAGAAAAAAGAGAGAGACAATACAAAGTACAAATAGCATCTTTTTATCCTCCTGTGTGTGTCGTTGCCCCAGGACGAACTTAAAAGTAGGCCTGCTTTCATTATCTTTTTCCTGATGCAGAAAGTAGAGGCAATCATGAAAAGGTTCATAATTTCTGCTCTATTTCTTTCTGCAAATCATTTCTTGGGCCATTTCCATAGGGTGTCTGCAAAGAAGATGAGTGCAAGCACTGAGTTACATTATTGTAAAGGGTATATCTCTTTCTCTTAATTTCTCTTGGTTTTTGTTTGGTTTTATATAGATATGCAGGTAATTTTTGGAGCTATTCCTATATCTTGCTACTTTGTTGAAGTTATTTGATTTAAAGCTAATTAATTTTATTAATTACTTAACTTTCATGAATAAAACAACTTTTAAACTAGTCTATATCTGAGATTGTCTAGATAGACATATAATCAAGTCATCTGCAAATATAGTTTAATTTCACTAATAATATTTATTCATTACTTTGTTTTTCTTGTTGTTTGGTCATGTCTGACTCTTTATGACCCCATCTGGGTGTCAAAAGATTGAGAAAATAAACTGTGGGGTATCTCATATCAAAAGCAACTGACTTGGAAAATAGATGGAAGAGATATTATTATTATTATTATTGCTGAGGCAATTGGGGTTAAGTGACTTGCCCAGGGTCACACAGCTAGGCAATGTTAAGTATCTGAGATCATATTTGAACTCAGGTCCTCCTGATTTCAGGGTTGATGCTCTATCCACTGCACCACCTACCTGCCCCTGGAGGAAATATTTAAGAATTGTCGAACTACCTGAAAACCATGATTAAAAATAAAAATACTCCGACATTATATTTCAAGGGATCACAAAATAAAATTCCTCAGATTTCTTAGGATCTGAGGGCAAAATGAAAGAATTTGCTAGTTCGCTTCCTACATAATAATCAGAATTCAGAGCTTCTAAGTCAAAACAAAAATGCTTCGAAGAAGCCAGAAAGAATGAATTCAAAGAGCCAAAATTGAGATCATATGTCTTAGCAGCCACCCCTATAAAGGAGCACAGAGTTTAGTATACAATTTGATGTTTGGGTCTTTTTAAAAAAAAATCATGGTTTGGGTGTCTGCAAGCTTTTAGTGCATTCATTCAGATTAGTTTGATCCAGGGAAAAGTCAGTGTTGTCCTTGTAGTCTGAGACATGCAAATTCTTGACCTGAGTTTGGGTGTGAGGAAAATAACTGCAGGTTTTCCCCTGGTAGGAACTCCTTAAATTGCTGCTGAATTCAAACACTGTCAGCCAGCTGCTCGGAAGGTTTAGGCTCCCCTTTGTTCCCTTTCTTTCTTGCCTTAGTACTTCTGCTTCTGTTTGGACTGTGGGCTAGACTCTCCATTCCTGGGGCCAGAGGTATGCAATTGCACCTTCCTTTTCCCGAGTACTGTCCAATTTCTGGGCCCTAATTGACAAGTAATTCCATGTTTGACCATAAGTGACCTGCCTTTACAGCAGCAGCAAGTTCCTATGTACCCAACAATTGGCTTGGTCAGCTAAATTTATGATTAGGAATTCGAGGTTAGCAAATTATTTCTTAGCAAATTTCCATGGAAGCTTAGTAAACTTTATTCATCACAGTGCCCTTGTGGGTAATAATGGACAAATTGCAGTCTAGATTACTCATTGATTATTGTACCAACTATCCCCTTTTCACTAACTTCTCGTGAATCTGCTCAGCATCAACAAACAGATAAAAAGGCAGAAACCCCGGGGATCTGGGAGCTGGATACCTATTCTGCTATATGCCCTCTTACTGTGGTGGAGGGCTCTACCATCTCCCCAGGCTCATAACCTAAGTGCCATCCTTGTTCTGGACACATCCAGAGCCTCTTGCATACTCTGGATCTAGTGTGTTTCTGGAAATAATAGCAACTCAAAAAGACCAATTCAGGAGACTCCTTAACATTGCTTAACACTCAGCACAGTGCATGGCACATAGTAGATGCTTAATAAATGTTGACTTTTTTACAATTCCTTGGCTGTTTTTGGTCACACTCAAAAGCTCCTCTGACTGTGTTGGCTACCTTCCTATTGTACTCGGTCTTTTGGCTAGCTTCTTTTGCAGTTCTGCAGTGGAAGAAGTCTACATCTCACTGGATTTCTTAATTACTATTGGGTCTGGCTTGAACTTCAGGTTTTTGTTGGAGTATGAGGGACCTAATAGCCTGTCTCAGGTTCAGGCAGCCCTCTTAGCCAGAAGTCCTTATAGAATAATAAAAAGTAAGAATGACAAGGACAATAGGATCATTCAAGTGAAAAATGCACCAAAGGGCACTGAGCCAAGATCAGGAATGGTAGGAAAACTGAGATGGATCCTGTCTTTCACTTCTCATTGGTATAAGATGGACAGAAAGGGGTAAAAATAACCACCAAGAGCAGAAGTAAGGAAGTATTTTATTTTGGAGAAAACTTCAGAATTAGTTTTTGGCCAGCTTTAGCATGGAGAATAACTTCCCTGTGTGGGTATGCAAAAGCTAACATTCCCTGTAGACTCTGGGATGTAGACAGAAAAGTACATCCTGCAAAGACAGAGACTTTCCAAGGTGGGAAAATTATCAAGGTCTTAGAATGGTTCAAATCTCCCAATTAAAAGAACCAAAAAACACATTAATTTTTGCTTAAAAAATTGCTGAACAATTTGCTGGCTGTGGACCGCTAGACCATTGCCATTCTCCCAATGAAAGCATCCTTTGTGGAACAGATGAGCAATGAGTAACACCCTATAAATATGATACAGGCACAGAAATGGCAAATATTCTGCAAAGTGAATATAATTACTATTGAGACCAGGAGGGGGAAACCCTCTAAAATCACTGAGCTCAGGGTCCTTTTCCTTTTGAGCTTAGTTAAGCATCACTCCTATGCAGAAACCTTATAGTGGTGAGAATTCACCATATCTAAGTGCCCTCAGAATCACCGGTCTGGCCATCTCCCTGCCATGCTTCTGTTCTGTTCTTCACCTCTGACTTTGGCACTCCAGCACTTCTTGTGACCCTGCACTTGTGGCTGGTGAGAAGTCATATAATCTAGGTACCTCCAGACTCATCACACCTTCACTGAAATCTGCATGCAATGTCTCCTTCCCTCTTTTTCTTCTCCCTGGAGGAGGACTTGGCAAACCACTCCAGTATGTTGGTTAAGAAAACCAAAAACGGGATCATAAAGTGTTGGACATGACTGAACAATCCTAACAACAATTTAAGTAATTCGTTTCTTTATGAACATTGTCTCACAGTATAATCTCAAGTAGGTTACTACACAGTGATGTAAATAACTACTTTAAAATGTCATGTACATAGTTATTGCTGAACTCATTAATTTTGTTTATAAAAACACAAGAGCAGGAACAAACTCTTTTTTCCCTTTGAAATTTATTATTTTTTTATTAAAGCTTTTTATTTTCAAAACATATGCATGGATAATTTTTCAACATTGACCTTTGCAAAACCTTGGGTTCCAATTTTTCCTCCCTTTCTCCCCCTCTGCCATTACTAGATGGCAAGTAATCCAATATATAGGAAGAAACTCTTAAAAAGTAATTTAAAAATGTCTGTGTTTTAACATATAACCTAAAATGGAAGGGCAGTGGCAATTCGTGGCAATTCAGGGTGATGGAAGGATGACATAGTAAAGAGTTTGGACTTGGTATAGAATATGTATGTAATTTTGTTAAGCTGTCTTTTATAAAACCAGTTTTGCCCTTCTCCAATGTTTTCTTTTCCAGTACTCACTTTATTTACCACTTTCAATTAAGGAAGGGAATGATGCTGGTTCTGCTTCTTGGCAAGGATCTTTTTTATTCTGTAAGTCTTATGGGAGGATATAATAAAGATATGGAACAGTTGAGTTGAGTTTCTACCAATGATGGTTAGATGGGTGAAAAAGATGGAAAAAAAAAAAACCAACCCCCTTTTCTCAAGCTTTGAAATCAGAAAGTTAACTTTATGTGGGACATTCCCAAAGTAACAGAGACAGTACCAAGAGGCCTGACCCTCCCTGTTGACCCAGTTAGATTATTAGTGGTATTGAGCCATTGACTTGGCATTATTCCAGTGGGCAACAAATCTGTTTTATTCAGCCTAATCTGAACACCGATAGCTGTAACAGTTATAAGGACTTTCTCTTCCATCCACTCAACTGCCTGAACCAACATTCTGTCTTCCAGCCATTAGCCTCCTATAATAAACCTTGCTTTTTATGCTTCTGTAGGTGAACTCTTATCAGCAGTTTGCTAGCTTCTGCATACTGAACTATATTCGGCATTGATCATGTAACATCAGGAATCATCAGAGGGAGCTCAGGAAGGGTTAAGGACACTAGGAGGTACTGGGGGAGGAAGTTTACTGAGGGAAAATTGATGGATCAGGTGCTGCTCAAGGGAGATTAAGAGGGCTCAATATTTACTCAAACAGTTTCATTGGGATTTCTGGAATGCTCAGGGAAAGTTCTGGGAGACAACAGAGGGCTTAGGAGAAGCATAGGACTTTTGTGTGTAGTGCTGATGAAGCCTGAGAGAGCATGAAGAAAAGATCCAGGAGGACAGGGGAGTAATCAAGGGACAGTTAAAGAAGTAAGGGGTTGGATAGAGAAAAAATAGAGGGATCAGTAATGTTGATGGGGATGGAGCTCAGTATGATTAACAAGCAATCTAATACAACACCAGAGTAGTTGAGTCTACTGCAAATTCATATTAGTTAAGTTCAATTGGAATCCTTTTTTCTTCACTTCCATATGATGTTTTATACTTATTTTTTATACTTATTCCAAGAATCTTCGGACTTTGGAATCTTTTATTTTTGGTAGTTATGCATTTTGGCAAGTTGTATTCAACAACTCAAATCTCACAGATCTTTCTCTGAAAGACAAGTGAATTTATTAAACATCCAGAATTAACCCATACATTAATTTTCTATTCAAGTTCTACTCAGATTTTTTTTTTTTTTTTAGTGTGAAGAGGATTCTGGGTTCTCAAATGAAATGCTAGTGGAAAGCAATTTTTGGTAGGTTCTATCAAACTTTCATTTTTTTTAATTAAAACTTTTTATTTACAATACATATGCATGGGTAATTCTTCAACATTAACCCTTACAAAGCTTTCTGTTACAATTTTTCCCCCCTACTCCCCACCCCTCCCCCAGATGGCAGGTCTATCAAACTTTCAAGGATGGCCTTGGCAATGTATTGCACATCTGCTATTTTTACGATCAGCACAATTTTAGTGAAGGTCACCACAACTTGGCTATTGGATAAAGAAAATTTTGGCCAGAACAAGTAACAATGAGAGTCTACTTGGTCAGAAAGGGGTTATGATATGTAATATGCAGCCTTCCCTGATGAATTTGCAGAATCTTGAAATAAATGATTAAATTTAGAGATATTTTAACTCAAAAATAAATATACAAAGCACTTCCAAAAAATGGGCACTTAGCTCAATCAGGTAATTGCTTTGCATGAAGAACTTAACTTTTAGAAGTAACTTAATCATACCAACTAGGCAGACAAGACAAGGGAAAGACAACTAGAAAGACAAGACAATCCCAGGAGAGGGAGATGCACATGTGCTTGGAATATTGACAGAAATGGTGGTGGGAAGATGGGATAGAGCAGAGTTCCGTTGGACAAAGGCCTATTCTTGCCAAAGTGTATTGAAATTCCAGTCAGAAAAAATTCTTTGTTGAATTAAAAGATGGAGATCCTCTCCTAATTCTGAGACTCTCTGCATTCCAGGGAATCTTCCAAAAACAAAACAAACAAAAACGCAGGGAGTCTCAGGTTCAATCCAGCCTTCTGGGAGAGAGAAAAGGAAGCTTTGGTTGAGTTCCTTGACAGGGCAGGAAAAATCTAACCTCTGTCTCACCAGTTACAATAATGAAAACAAAACAAAACAAAACAAAACAAAACAAAACCCAACAACAAAAAAACCAACCCTAACTCCAGAACATTGACTTTTTGGTTCTACATATTTTTCTCCAGGTGCCAAATACATGAGCATCATTTGCATCCCCTCCGTTCCTATCATCAAACTGTATTGGGGCACTTTTTTTTCTGCCCTATCTAGCTTAATATTACAACCAAGTTTATCTTAATTTCGCTCCCTTCCCTCCGCCCCCAAATCACGTTCCCAGAATGAACCAGAGAGCTTCAGAGGGCAGATCAGCTTTTTAAAGGGGAAAGACGTTGTTCTGGAAGGTAGAGGACCCCCTGTAGGAACACGGTATGCGGATGGCGGTCTGCCAGGTTCTGCTCTGAGAATTACAAATTGCTATCACGTTTTGTGGGGCTACTTAAGAAAACTCTTGGGTTCTTGGGGGGAGTTTCGCCTCCAAATTCAGCTGGCTCAGTAGTCTTTCCGCTACCGTTTGCAAGCAGGCAAGGGAGGGAAAAGATAGAAATGAGCAGAACTCGACTTGGGGTTGAGGAAAATTGGGGTTTGCCCCGATCCGAGGCAGCTGTGTGCCCCGGGCAGCAACTTAACTCGGGCCTCACCTTCCGATACCCAAGAGGAGGCTTTGGCTGAGGCTCCTTAGATGTCGTCGTTAGAGCATTCCCTAAAACTTGGAAGGCTGTCGGGGTGACCCGCAATTACCGTAATCGTTACAATTACACCACCAGGGGGGCCCCTCAATCAAAAGTGCCGGGAATATGGGGAGGGTCTGCAAGAAAAAGGTGTTTCCTTAGGTTTGGGCAGAGGCGGAGTGGGGAGGTCAGAGGTGACAGGTCAGGGGATTAAGTCCACACCGGTCTGTATCATCTACATATCCGTCCGGGTCGACCTGAAGAACCAGAATCCCACAAATGCAGGTACAGCCCCACGGCGCCTGCGCAGAATTCTAAAGCCTCTCTAGCCAAGTCGGGAGGTTCTGGAGCCTGTCTCTATGATCGGCAGTGTCAGCTCTCCCCTGCCGAGGCTCTACTGGAGTTGGAGCTGTGGCTGCGCGGGGCTGGCCCCTCGACTCCCTCCCCCCCCCCAGCTCTGGATGTTTTGTAGACTGTAGTCAGTTCCCTTGGAGCACTCTAGCCTGAGCTGGAAGCATGTTAAATTTCCAGCTACCAGATTTAGAGCTGGAACGGATCCTAGAGGCCATGTGGTGCAACTTCATTTTTTTCTTAAAAGTTTTTTTTCTCTTCAATGGTCAAAAAGTTATTTTATTTTTCACTCCCTTCCTCTTCCGCTTTGGAATAAAAGAAAAATAAATGTGAAAAACAAACTATTGCATTAATTGTTTATGTAATAGTTAACATGCCATCTAGGAGAGGGGGTGGGGAGGAGGGGAAAATTTGGGACAGAAGGCTTTGCAAGGGTCAATGATGAAAAATTACCCATGCACATTTTTGGCAAATAAAAAGCTTTAATAATTTTTTAAAAATATAAAATAAATGTCTCTTTCTGCAGTCCGAGAACCTTCCATTTCTTTCAGGTGAGTAGCGTCTTTTATCATTGGTCCTCCGGAAGTTAGACATTGTTCAATTCCCTCATTTTAAAGATGAGGAAACTGAAGCTAAGGTGAAATGAAATAAGATGAAATGGACTCACCCAGATTACAGAGGTAAATCTATGATTGAAGCAGGATACAAAATTAAGTCTTTTAATTTAGGCACAATTTTCTTTCTATCACAAATTAACCTATAGGGGAAAAATAGATTAAGTTCATTCTTTCCTTTTTCTTTTTCTTTCCTTTTTTTTTTTTAATTAAAGCTTTTTATTTGCATAACATATGCAGGGATAGTTCCTCAATATTGACCCTTACAAAGCTTTCCGTTACAAATTTTCCCCCCAGTCCCCTCCCCTTCTCTAGATGGCAGGAAGTCCACTACATGTTAATTATATTAAAATACTTGACAAGCATTCTTTCCTTTTTCAATATAGTGATGGTGATGGTAGAGTTAATTGGGAAGCCTCCGACTTCTTGCCCCAGGAAATTCATGAAATGAATTTCTGTCACTTAGATAACCACCTTTAAAAAGTATGTCACAGACTGTAGAAAGTAGAGTTGAGCCAAGAGGCAGCTTTGAGGACTTACATGATTTATGAATCAAGGGAAATAGCCCTCAAAGTAAGGAGTTGAGCCAAAGAGGAATTCTATCTGAATGACCAACGTGGATAGGGCACTCAGGAGCAACATGAAAATACCATAAAAAGGAACATTGGGTCTATCCGTGCCAGAACTCTGAGTAGCCTTGGCCATATTTCTAAAACACATCCATTTCTACTAGTGTCTTCTAAGTGTATTCTCACCATTCTGTACAATGTGGTATTTAGTTGTGGGACAGTCCCCACCAGGTTTATAGAAAGGAATATTTTGTTACTATCCTGCCATCTATGCCAGCTCAATAAATGCCTTTGCTTTAAACTAATTACATATATTGGCCATTAAAGGTAAGCTTACCAAGGTGAGGCTTGTGAGTTATAGTTTAAAGAGTATGAATTCACAGTACCTTGAATCTGGGAATAGTTTTGTGTCTGGATGAATGGGAGCTGGGAGGATGGCAATTCCATAAAAAGAAGTAAGTTGGAGAAGGTAGCTTTTTTGGAAAAGATAGTGAATTTGAGACAAATTGAGTTTTACATGTCAGTATGATATACGGTAGAAATATAGATGGAATTGCAGGGCTAGTTTTCAGAAGAGAGATTAAGAATGAACATACAGATATGGGAGTCAATTTGTTGAAGGTGAAACTTGAACCCATGGGAAAATAGGAATTCACTAATAGGGACTGAACACAGAAAAAATTCTGTGTATGTATGCGATGGACCTCTGGCAGTCTGGTGAAGGCTCTGAACTACTTCTCAGAATGTTTCTAAATGCATAAAAAGGAAAATAATTTTGAAATAATTATCAAAATTAAAGAAAATCAAATACAAAAGGAAAAGGACACATGTACAAAATTATTTTTATAGCAGCCTTTTTTTGTGGGGAGCAAAGAACTGGAAATTGAGGGGATGTCTGTTGGGAATTGCTGGAAAAAGTATATGATTATGATGGAACACCACTGTTATAAAAAAATCAAGCAGGATGGTTTCAGAAAAACCTGGGAAGCCTTATGTAAAATGGAATCAGGAAAGTACTGTATAAAATAACAGAAATACAGTGACACCAAGCAATGGTTAAAGGCTCAGCCTCTCTGATAAATACAGTGACTCATAACAACTCCAAAGGACTAATAATGAAAAATCCTCTCCATTTCTCAATGAGTAAGGGAGGGTTTGGGAGGAGTAAAAGAATTTGGAACTGAAAATAAGAATTAAAAAGTTTCTTTTTATCTTGCATCCCTCCCCCTCCTATAAGAGTAGGCCTAGGATGAAAGAGGCAGTGGAAGAGGTATAAGGACAGGAAACTGTGATTAGAAAAGGGCATTTCAGAATTCAGCATCTTGAAGGTGGAACAATCTTGGTGGATAATGAAGTTGAAAGTAGCTGAGTGCAGAGATAGGGTTGTGGGATGAGCTGAGGGGCCAGTGTTTTGGGCCGCCAACATGAATCACCAACTCGAAAGATAGTGGCTGAGGTAGAGAAGATAACCGAATCAGGTATGTCCTCATTGAGTAAGAAGAGATTCAAAGATTGGTAGAATACAGAGACAATGATCTGGATAGGATAATGAAAGAAAATAATCACAAAGAGAGTGCTAAGTGGTGATGGCAAAGGGGAGGTTTGTACTTTGGACTAAGGTGCTGAAAAACAGACTTCTTAGTTCTATGTTATGGGTGAATATGAAAACTGTTCATGTCTTCTATAGAGAGCCATGTTTCTTTCTTTTCTTTTTTTTTTTTTTTTGCTGAGGCAATTGAGGTTAAGTGACTTGTCCAGGGTCACACAGCTAGGGAATGTTAAGTGTCTGAAACCACATTTGAACTCTTGGTTCTGATCACATAGTTGGGGTGAAGGAACCCTTGCTGATGCCGTCTTATAGCTGGGATTCTCTCAGTTGATTAGAGAAGGCTTCAGTCGCCTGGGAAAGGGCTCAGCGGAAGGAGGCTTCAATTTATGGCAACCAAGCTGCTAGTTCTTGGAGGTGACACAGATCCAGACTTCATGTAAAGGTCTCGTCTATCTGGACAAGGGAAAAGACTGGGTCTTATGGAAAGACAGAAGAAGATGCTAGGAAATGAAGGTGATGAAGAATGATGTGGACAGAGGATGAGGGATGGAGAGGAGGAAGCAGGAAGCAGAAGACAGGACACAAGATTGGGACCTGAAGAAGGAAGGATTATTTTGAGACAGGTTTCCAGATTTATGTAGCTGATATAAGGCCCCAACTTGCTGTTTTTCACTAATCACATGACAGATTGGGCTAGAGAAAGTAAGACCATGTAGAATATTTTTATTTTAAAATCAATTACAATAAGTTACAACATTTAGTAAAAAGCAGGAGGGTTTCTAGCCACAGCTGAGGAGGCAGAAGTAAGAAGCTAAGGATGTGGCATCCCTCTCAGGTGAAAGGCTAAGAAGACCCTACGCTGAAAACTTTTTTCCTGCTTTTTAAAACTTCCTCCCATGCGTACCTTCTGTACTGGGTTAAACCAGAGCACAGATTCTTTCTTCCCTCTCCATGCCCGGCTTTGTAGAAGGGGAGCCAAAGTCTGTCCCTTTCTTCCAGGTGAGGGAGACCAAGTCTTAGCCTGAAGGGCTTAGGAGGAGGCTGTATAAGCCCCTCCTCCTGAGCCCATGTCAGGTACCTGCAGAACTTCCCTCTCCCCAAGAGGGGTCAACAGGGCAGAGGTTCCTTTTTCGGTGCGCTTTGTTCCCAGCAGCCTCTGAGAAGCCACCTTTTTGGATGTTGTTCTGGAAGCTGCTGAAGCATACTGGCTCTGGACTTTCACATCACATACCGGGAGGAAGAGCACTCTACTTTCAGGGCATGTTATAAGGTAGGCACTGAACAATGATTCACTTTTAAGCAAACTTAAATGACTAAAATAAAATATGCCAAGAATATCTGGTGCTCTCTTAAATGTTAATAAGTAAAAAGAAATGAAAAGGATAATAATGAAAGTAACAGTAATTCTGTCTGCCCAGGTCGGAGGCCTGCTTTTAAGAAATTCCTCTCCATCGTCCCTCCAGGCTCACCCTGGTGAACTCTGCCCTCCCTACAGAGCCACCTGAAGGTATGGATAATTTTAGCACCTAACTCACATATGAAGGGTTAAAACCAAAACCTATGTCCTGGCAAAAGGTTAAGTGACAGCACAACCAGAGCTGTGCCTGTAGGTCACTGAAACCAGGAGCCACAGCATAGGGACAAGTGAACTAGAGCAGGCTTGCTGCCTTACAGCAGTGGTCCTGGGCGTCCGCCCTCAGAGAGCAGTGCCCTGTGGCATTTACCTCGTGTGGTAGCTTAGAGGCGGGCAACCAAAGGAGGGGACGGTTTCCTGTTAAGCTATATCCTCTGTGCAAAATCACCTAGGAGCCTGAGAAGGCAGGGTACAGAGAGGGCAGCTGCACTCCAAACAAACACTGATTTAATAATAACTCCTGAAAATTATACAAGCAGAGGCAGACATGCATAATTTACTATGTGGTTCTCTGAGCCGTGGGCACCAGGAGTTTCAGATAGCAGTAAGATTATAACAGTTTTGCCCCTCCATGCCTCAAATAATTTTGGCTAGAGAAGCAAGGTGTCTATATTCCTTAGCCACCTGGGAAAAGACCTCCCTTCAATTATGCCTGTCACTGATGCTATGGAGAATTCTGGGCTTGTTGGTTAAAATTGAAAAAAAAATTCTCCCATCTTGTGCCACAATGGTTCAATTCTCACTCATTTACCTTCTAAAATTTTACTCTTCATTTACATGAGGGTCACCCTGAAATGGAGGAGAGTTCATAGTCACTGGATGAACTGAACTGCCTTTCCATTTTCTTCTGATCCTTGATCTTCAGGCCAATATCTACCTTTTTCTCAAAGAAGTTCACCAGGGCAGTCTCTGTCAGTATGGAAGCCAAGATCTGCTCGAAGGAGATGGACCAGTCAGTATCAATGGTGCTGCCATACCGGGAGGCAGGACTACCTGCTTCACAGCCCACCAGCACTGTGTCATCTGCAATGTCTTCACACTGCAGGGAGCTGGTGCTCACCATGGAATAGGAAGACATAGACATGTCGTCTTTGGTTTCATCGTCTGACAACAGCTGGGAGGGAGATCCCTGCCCTTCTCCTCGCCCTTCTTCACTTACAAGCTGGTTCTCCCGCAGCGTCTTTCCAGACTGCATGTCTCCCCCAGCTCTATGTTCCGGGTCTACAGGGGAATGCTGCTCCCCAGCTGAGCTCTGCTTGTGTTCTGATGGGAGAGACTCTTCCTCACTTGTCAAGTCCTGGTCGTGGCTGGCCGAGTTGCCCTCTGGTTTTTTGTGGGGCCGCCCAGAGAATTTCTTGCCAACCTCCCCAATGCGGAGAAGGAGGCTGGCCACAGTGGCGATGGCATGATACAGCTCCTGTTCTACTGGGTCCTCGCTGAACATATTATAAAGCGTCTTGCACAATTCAATAAATTGCTCCTTTTATGTGGAGAAGATAAAAGAAGAGACATGGGTTAGAGAATGAAATAGCTACCAGCTCAATGCTATCCCTCTGGTAAATCTTAAAGCATTAGAAAGGAGTAAGCTATTGTTGGAATTACAGAGCCTTACCAAGGTAAGGAAGGACAGGGACAGCAAAGGTTGAGCGTAGCTAACAATACATTTTTTGGGGCCTGGATGTGTTATTTAATTGGTATAGGGAATTCCCAGTGAGTAAATTCCTCATACCAATGCAGACTATCATCTGCTCTGCAAATTATGATCTCAAGAGATTTATGTGGGACTGCTGAGAGTATAAGTGAATTGCTCAGAGTTACAGGTACCTGCAACTTCCTGCTTCTGAAGCCAGTTTTCTACTTTTTATGCTACACTCTCTCTGTGGAAAATGAAGTTCTTAATTAGAGGATGACCATAATAATGCAAATAATACTGATCAATGCCATGTCCAGTTGTGACTTCACAACTGAAGCCTTTCCTTAGAGATACAGGTGTGTTGTGGGTGTGGAATGAGGCTCACCGTGTCACTGTCAGATGTGGCCAAAGCATTAGCTTATTTTTCTCTACTTCTTTGTTACATGGGAGATCATAAGAGGGAACTATTCATGATGGGGGCGAGGGGACTGTCACTCACTCCTGGAGCTCAGCAGAGCCATCAGTGAGCTTAGGAGAAAGAGAAGCCTGCTGTGGTATTATTAGCAGATCACAGGAATACTGGGATTTCAGATTCTGGAGCTCTGTTACTTAAAGACGAAACCTTAAAACCTTTCTAAATGAGGAGGTCTAATGCTTGTGGCTGTTTTTGTGTCTCAGGATTGATCTGAGCAATAAGATTCATAATGAGTCCACATTAGGAAACATGCAATTCTTGTTGGTCTGGCCCAGGAGGGTGAAAATGATGCCCTCCTGGCAGGCATTTCAAGCTGTGTAGTCTGGTATTATGCCAAGATAAACCACGTTGTAATGGCTGGGCTGGCACAGGGTTAGAGTGGCACCTTAGGAAGGTCTTAAAAGGCAAGGGAACAAAAAGAAACATTCCCATGCCCTCAGAGAAACCTTTCACTTTCATTCCTTCTGTTTCTAATACATTCAAGCCAAGAGTAATCCATACCAGGGTGTAAGTGCAATGATAAAGTCACAGGAATGCAATAACCCCTTGGGGAGACCCCAGGCAACCAGAGCCATTATTTAATTGGCACCAGAAGAGCCCTAAAAGCTGCAAACAGAAGAAAGGGACAGCTTGCCTTTTGCTGCCCCAAAAGGTATCCTCTTAGAAAACACAGTAAAATGCTGTTCTGGGCCCAGCGGTGGGATGGGGGGGTTAGGGAGGGGAGGAAGGAGAAGAGTGGATACACAGGTTATTGTACCTGAGTGTTTTACATTTAAAACTATACCATAACAAATGTATTCCTAAGGGATAAGTGAAAAGTACACCTGGAGTAATTGCATTAGAAAAGAATATGACATATAAGGCCAGAATTGTGTCTGGAACACTTATCTAGTGATGGGGAGGGGAGAAGACCTCAGTTTGGAATCAGTATGGGAGGAAAAACACATAGATCTGGGCATGGTAAGTTACCGAATGCTAGGACATTTAATCTCATTTGTCATTTCTCCCAGAACTTCAGAGGCTTTTTACTATAGAATGCTAGGGTTAGATGAGGCTGTTTAGTCCAATCAGGCTATCTAATTCAAACTCCTTAATTCACCAAGCAAGGAACTGAGCCCATGAAGACCATAGGAATCTCAGACCCCCCATAAGAGACAACCATCCTCCTTAATCAAAAAGTATTTAAGTCCATACTCTGTATCTTCTACTTTCTCTTTGCTTTCCTACCTGACTCATTTTGGGAAGATCCTTAATAGTTTCTTTCTTGGACTCTTTCTCATTGGCCCACATTTGAAGGTAGTATCTGTAGTCTGGGGAGCTGGCCCCTTTCTCTTCTGCAAAGAAAAGAAAAAACATAAAAGTCAGAGGTTCCATAGTACAGAAATTACTTCCCTAAGTGAATTGAAGGAAATCTAAAAATAATCATGGACTGGCGGCTAAAGTTGTTAATGCCAAATAAGGTCCATTTAACAGTGAGAGGGCTACACGTCAGGATTCAAAAAGTCTATAGTACTTTCCACGTGTCTTTTCATTATGTCATTTTTCATTATTATTACTAGGAGGACAATAGGGTATGGGAAAGGGGTGTGGGTGTGAAACGCACATATCACATTAGTATTAATAGATCCTATATGACAATGTGTAGTAGCACATTACCTCTTTTATCTTTGAAGTCTCCATTTCTATTTCCTTCTTCAGGAGATGCTGCTTCTAAGCAACCAGAAAGAAAAAACAAAACAAAACACAGAATATATTTGTGATAAGATACAAATGAAAATTTTGAAATTTATTGTAGGAAAATATTTCTGGAAAATTTATTTTCAGAAAAACTTATTTTAGAAAATTATTTCAAAGCTTAGGTCAGTATTTTCATTGCACATCTGGACCCCATTTTTTTCTCTATTTCCCCATAGGAACCATAATTTCTGCTGTACCCCTAGCTCTCTTTTCCATCTTCTTTCCTCTTTTGTTCCTATGCTCAACCTTAGAAAGAACTCCCATAAGCTCAGGGAAAACATTACTTCTGCAAAAGGTGAAACAAAAGAAAGATGTTACTATGATCCTCCTAAGAATGTAAATCATGCTGTAATTGCTTTTCATAAATAAAGGACCAAAGGGACCATGAGATGACAGTCTCAGGGGTAAATAGACTCCTTATGAAAACCAGTGCTCTGTAGGGAAAGCTGAAACTCAAGGGAATTTACCTGCAATTTAACCTGCATTAATATCTTGATTGATTGATAAAGCAGTATGATAATAAAGGCTTGCTGACTGGCTGACACCATAGCAAGAATACTTCCAGTCTAAGTACCTGGACATCCATCTCAGCTCTGCCATTTACTGAGTATATAAGCACTGGCAAGTCATTTAACTTCTTTATAAAATATAGGGGTGGACAAGATGATCTCTTAGGTCCCTTCCAGCTTCAACCCTTTTATTCTATAATCTAGTACACATGTCTGGTATTTAAATTTCAGGTTTTTAAGGCAATTTACTTTCTTGAGTCTGTACCAGGAGCATATAGCAACTAGTACAAACTATCTCTGAGAATTGGTACTCAACTGGGTAACTGTAGGCCAACCAAATATCCTACAGCTAGATACTCCTTTTGACTTGGCTGAAATGGTGGTACAGGAAGAAAGCAGATGAGCAAGCTTCTCTTCCACCTCTACTAGTTGAATATGATATAAAAAAGACTGCTCTAGTTTGTCTAATTTGATATGCCTGGAATCTTTCAAACTCAATATTTACATTTAAGCAAATTATTCAAATCAGGTGTGTCCCAATGTTATGCAAGTTGTCTTTTAACTTTACCAGCCAATATGTGTGGCTGCTGCTTATCATAAGTAACATTAAGTATTCTTGACACCTATCATAACAGAAAATAGTAATGTCAACAAATGCTTGCTGAACTGCATTTAAGTAAGGAGTGTTTTACCATTTCCAATTATTCCACCCCATTTCCCTATAAGACAATATCACTATGTCTACTTTGCAGATGAGATAACTAGGGTGCTAAAAGTTATTTTTTTATTGCCTTTAGCAATAAAGTGTATATTAGAGTTTAGAGTGCTTCACTTCTGAATCCTGCTTCATCTCATTAGGCCACATTCTTTTTCTCACCATGCATCAGAAAGGTTCAAGCACTAAGAACATTACATACTAGGTAGATGTGTCATGACAAACTCTGAAATGATAAATCTACAGAAAAGACGGACAAAGATAATGTTTCTTTAGGGATTTGCAATCTTAGTACAAGAAGGCAGCATACTGCTTGGGACTGACCTGGAGTCTCACAGTGCAGGAAGAGATCCAGGTCTGAGACAAAAGGAGATACTGAAGCATCCCGGAAGAAGGAGAGGGGATAAAAGGAAGAAGAAAAATTCAGGGAATACACAGAGACACTGAAAAATCCGAAGTTAAGAAAACAGAACAGAAATGCCAATGAGCTTCTTATGCAAACTGCCAAAGCAGGAAAGGCAGGTTTCCTCCAGAGCATCTTTCTGGAGTTCCACAACATGTGGGCCCATGTCCTGACAAGCAGCTCCTCCTGGTAGGGAAACTCTTGCTTTTACAGGGACATGACTGACTCCCAGAAGGGGGGCAGTGCAGTTAGCAGCAGTGCCTAGGCCCTGATAACTTATGGGGAGTTTTGCCACCCTCCTTGGGGCAGAAGGCCCTTAATTCCTGAGGAGGGGAACCCTGAAAAATCTCATGCCTCTCAGGTCCAGCTAAGGCCACCAGGGTCACCCCTCCTCTGCTTCCCTTACCTTCTGTGGAGAGGTCTTCTGGGAAGTACTGCGCTGCCTCCAGAGCCGATTCTGCTTCCTCTGTGCTCAGGGCTGGCAAAAAGAACAAGACAAAAGGGGTGAGGAAGAATGGTCACCTCAGCTCTCCTGTTCCCAAAGTGACCTTGGTCATTTCCAACACCGTCAGCTGTGAACCCGAGCTGACAAAACACATCTTGGCAGGCCTGAGGGCTCTTCTAGCAACATAGGATTGGAGGAAAAGCTGAGCTGCTTCAAGATGAGAAGTCGTCGTGACTAGTCTTGGGATACCTCAAAAGAACCTAGGATACCATTTCTCTCCACAAATGTCCTGGGATAACATTCTCACTGTGTTGCGATTCCAGCACCCTGACATGCTGTGAGCCTTGTCCCCCTGTGTCCTCAGATCTATAAGGCTGTGACCGCCTCTGTGCCAAGCTCTGCCTACCTACGGCCTCTCGCCCTTGGGCACCCTCTCTGGCTAGAGAGGAGAACCAGGGTGAGCCCATGGCCAACTCCTTCTCAAGCCCCCTCTTCAGGTGAATCCTGGAGTACTAATCATGGCTCACATTCCCATCTGTTCCAGAAATTCTTTCACTACTGGCTGGTCTGCTGCTTCCTAGTCCTGAGGAGGGAAGTCATAAACAATGAATTCCCAAAGCAAATAGATTTATCTTCTCTAGAAGATGTTCTTTGGCCAGCAGTAAATCTGGAATATGGAAGGATAGAAAAAAGCAGAGTTGGAGCCTGCCCTTCAGAATGGACTTTATCATTATATTCACCAAAAGTTGGCTTTGAGGACATAAATTTCCAGTGTTTAAGATTCTAGGCTCATCCATTCCTGAGCAAAATTGCTTACAGTAGAGGACTAAGGTGGCTGGCAGGGAGAGCAGCAAGTGGACTTTCCTCCCTTTGCTCCATTACCCTAAGCCTTCCTTCTCACACTGCCCAATGTTGTGCAGTGACCACATCACTGCCCCCACTCCAGTCTTTTACCAGAGGAAGTGTGGCTGGTACGGTGGGAAGGCCCTCGTCCCCGGGGCCCTTACCAGGGGCGTGACCCAAGTCTTCACCTGTCAAATGAGGACTTGAAGCAGACAATGTGATGACGCACTCTGACTCTAAAAGTACCATGTGAGGCACACATGTACACAGAGCATATGCCCACATATTTTAATGTGTGGGTTCTATCATTTTTTAAAGGGAATTTAGCTGAATATAATA
Source organism: Myrmecobius fasciatus (assembly GCA_023553655.1). NCBI lineage: Eukaryota > Metazoa > Chordata > Mammalia > Dasyuromorphia > Myrmecobiidae > Myrmecobius > Myrmecobius fasciatus. Next base: position 233,569 of record JAJPUD010003329.1, on the reverse strand, counting down.
AAGCTGAAAGCTTTTTCTTGATTTCTAGGCCCATGGCTGTGGTTTTTAAAAGTGCCTTGCTGGAAGTAGAAAGGAAAAGAGGGCCAAAAGTAGGCAGGGGATGAGTGAGAACAAAAGCATTTTCTTGGTGAATCCTTTTGGGTCTGGGTTAAGATTCCCCCTTTTTATTGTATGTTAATTTGATTGGTGGTTTTATTGGCTGACATCAAGTTTATCATAAACATTTTTTAAAAGTGTGTTAGTCTGGCAACTCCTTTAGATTATAAAATGAAGAAGAGCAGGTGCTCAGCATTAGTAGAGAGCATTTCCTAACCAGGAAAGCCCTACAACAGGTATAGATAAACAACAAACCAACCAACAATACTAAGAAGCCGAGGGAAAATAGAGATAGGGACAGGGACTAGACCTAAGGGAAGAGCAAAACTAAAAAACACTTGCAGGGGGAGGAGGGGAGGAAAAAGGAGGCAACCACTCCCCAGTCCAATGGGATAATGCAGCATTTCAGGGCTAATGATCCACTCTTGAACTTCACTGAGGACAAGTTAGTGTCTCAGTCCTCCCTCTGGGTTTGAGCTGGGCCGTTTCCCTGACCTGCTATGTGAGCCCCTTCTGATTTTTCCTCTGTATGATGCAGAGTTATGATTTCTAGCATCCCTGGCTAGTTAAGACAGTTGATGAATTTACCCCAGATTGTTTCTCACAACTGGCCACTTTGTTTTCTGTCTCCAGCAGAAAAGACCATGTGGGCCATATAACAAAATCTTATTCCTCTCTATTCTAATTCTGCTTCCTCAAATGGTCAATGTGGCTTAACTACTGAGGTGCACATTGGTCCCTCATAGTAGACAGTTGCTGAGCATCTTATTCTCTCTGTGGTATGGTGTCATTTTTGACTCTTTGTTGACCCCACTTGTGATTTTCTCATTTTATAGATGAACAAACTGAAGTAGACAGAGTTAAGTGACTTGCCCAATGGCACACAGCCAGTGGCTGTCTGAGGCAGATCTTCCTGACTTCAGGGCTGCCCCTCTAGCCACTGTATCACCTAGCTGTCCATCCTCTAAGCAGTCACCAGCTAGTATCATTCTGGGGATCTTGATAATCATGACTGCCAATGATTCTATCGTGACTTCTTTTAGAAGGCCTGTAGATCAGGTACATTGGTTGCAGGGGCCAGCTGTCCAAGGTTAACTACAAGAATCAAAAGGGAAAATTCAATATCAAAGGGATTTATTATCATAATCATATGTTAGACAGCAACATCCAAGGTCTGAGTTTAGAAGGAATCTCAGCTATAGTTTTAGCCAACTGGTGCCAGTGTTATTGATTGTGCTGTGTAGCAATCATTTCTTTCTTGATTAGCCCTTCACTGAAACCAACAAGATTGAAGGCAATAATTTCCCTCCTAGAACTTATTTTCGCCATCATCAGTCTGATCCCACATCCAAATAGAATGATGAGACTGAAGGGATAAGGAGCTTAACATGGAATGAACATTTCTCCATTACATTTGAGGGCTGGGACCATGTCATTCTTCATCTTGAATAGTTCCTAGTACCTCATACATACTAGGTGCTTAATAAATATTTCCTAAGTTGAATTCTAAAGTCTTTTGGGACAGCTTTTCTTCTAGCTACACCCTACAACATATTGCAGATAGGACAGTCATACTTATCCTCTAGCTTTGGAAAACAGAGAAACTGCCACACTGTTTCTTGATTCTGTATGGACTGGCAGAAAGGCAGAAGACCATGGATACCACATGTTCATTACACCAAAAATGGAAACTGGTTAAAGCTATTATAATAATTGCTAACAGTCACATAGTGTTTCAAAATTTACAAAACACTTTACTTGTATTATCTCACTGAATCTTAACAATTCTATGAAGTAGATGCTATTGGGCCCAATGTACAGATGAAAAACCTAAGGCTTCATGAGTGGATCACATAGCTAATACGTGTTTGAGATAAGATTTGAACTCAGTTCTTGACTTCAAACTTTAGCACTCTTGCTACAATGTTATCTAGATGCCTATACATAACTAAACTCCTTTAAAAAAGAAATGTAGATTAGAATAGATCCCTTAGGTTCAATGTTAGATATAATAAAGAAAAGAGTACACTATTATCCACATGGCAGTTTTTGCAAGAATTCCAGAAGTACAACTTTCTACTGATAACTGAGCAAGTTCTCTTATTTGTCTTATTATAAAGGACCTATTACATTTCAGGGAACTGAGCTCATATAACCTATATCTATGAGCAATCATTTGAAACTAAAAAAGACCCTAGGAAGATTTCTTGCTAATATTTGAATGGCAGTCTGCTATAGTGGAAAGATTAAGAGATGTATAGTCAGGAAGCATGGGTTTAAGTCTGATATTTACTGTGATCCTGGGAATGTCACAATTTTTCTGCCTGTTTTTTCATCTGTAAAATGGGAATGATGATTCTTATATTCCTGTTTTATGGGATAATTATGGGGAAACTGCTATATAAATTTATGTTGGGAAAATGGGAGTTATTTTATCATTACCCAACTTATTCTTAGAGATAGAGGATAATTGTCCAAATTTTTACCTTGATTAATTTTATAGGTACAATATCTCCCAGTCAGGCACAAGTTATACTCTGCCTCATCTTCAGAAAAAGAAATCCTATATGTGCCTATGACCAGAGATCAATTACATTAAATTATATGACCTTGATATAGTCTAAGCTGACATACTTTTGTGGAGTATGTGTAATGACAATCACTGCCACTACTCTAGTACCACTAACACACACATAATCTACATAGAATTTTAAGGTTTACAAAACACTGTTCTTTTTCTCACCTGTCTTCTGCTAGGAGGCATTGTCATAGGCTTCTGCCCAGTCAATTCTACATAATCCCTCACTCTCTGTTCCCCTGCTCTGATTCTAAAGCCACAAAGCAATCGCTTTTCTCCTCAAGAGGGAAGCCCTTTACTTATTCGTGCCTTTGGCCTCATATTCTCTTTTCTCCTCTGGGAGCTTGTCCCATTCATCTTCTGACTTCCTCCTAGAATCTTCAATTTTTCCTTGTCCATTACTTCCTTTCCCTGCTGCCTGTGTATATCCTTCCTCTTGAAGCCAAATTCCTAGGGGAAAAAAACCCTGCATATTTGTTGCCTCCAATTCCTTACTTTCTAATTCTCAAGTGTTTGCCACTTGCTTCTAACTCTGTCACTTGACTACATCTATTTTCTCTCTGAGGCCATCAATGCTTTCTTAACTGCCAAAACTAGTTCTTTTTCCTTTCCTCATTCTTCTGGACTTCTCTGTACCTTCTGACTCCTGACCACCCTACCTCCTAGATCCTAATTATGACTGCATTCCCTTTGCCTTCACAACGCAGCTCTCCCTGGATGCTCTGGTCTGACCACACCTTCTTGGTCTCTGCAGGATCATTCCACCTCCTTAGAGCAGGTCTTTCTCGAGGCTCTGCCCTCGCTACTCCACTCTTTGGTCTTTATACTCTTTGGATCTCATTAGGTTTCAGGGGTTTAATTATCATTGCCATTCAGATAAGTCCCAAGTGTACACATATAATCCTAGTACTTTTCCTGAGATCCAGTCTCATTACTGTCAGTCTGATACCTCTACCTGGATGTCTTACGGACATCTCAAATGCAACACATCCAAAAACAGAACCTATAATCTTTCCCCTTAAATCCACCTCTCCTCCTAGCTTCTCTATTTCTTTGGCAGAGAGCACCACTCTTCCACTTGCCCAGGATCTCAACCTTGGGGTCTTCCTTGGCACTCTTCCCTCACAGAGCCAATCAGCTGCCAAGTCTTACTGACTCTCCCTCCACAAAATCTATTGCATCAGTCTCTTCTTCTCCACTTCCATAATGCTTTCCTTCAGGTTCTCATTCTATCAAGCCTGTACTGTTGCCACGGGCTCTTAATGAGCCTCTCTGCCTCCAGTCTCTCCTCTTTGTCAAGATCAGGGCTGATGATGCCACTCCCAAGAAGCTCCAACAACTCCTTAGTGGCTCTAGAATGAACCCCAAACTATATATATATATACATTCACATTTCTAGTCCTTTATCTTCTAATTCTAAGCTACCTCTGTAGATGTATGATTCCTCACATACCCAATTTTCTAGACTCATAGTAAATGTCTGCTGAGCTGTATCATTAAATGGAATTATCCACAATTCTGTAAGATGGACAATGCCAATATTATCATCCAGTTTTACAGTTCAGGAATCTGAGGCTCAAGGAAAAGTGACATTACAAATCCAGGCTTTTTCAGTGCCCTGCGACACCTTACAATAATAATACACTACTACAAGGTTGTTAAAGTCACAAAGTTGTTAGAATGGACAGGAAGGGATTTAAGACTGGGGTCCTCCACATTCTACAGCTGAACCGTCCCCTCCCTTTTAGATTTACATGTAAATATCTGTGGGGGTCCTGTCTATTAACTCCCCTAAGAAGAGCCTGAAGCTTGTCTGAGCCAGCCAAAGAGATCTGTGAAGCTGTAAGCTTTTCTAGGCTGAGGAGCAGGTCCCCCAGAGAGCTCACTCCCCAGCATGGAGGAAATCTTCTCTAGATAGATTCTATGGTATATACGCACAATTTCACAGGACCTACCTGTTGTACAAGACAGCACAAAACTTACTTCTCACTCAAACCCTGCCTGCCTCACTGCCATTTCCTGCTTTACTGCCTCAAAGTCAGGGGGATACCCTGAGCCCTTCAGGTCCTGAAGGCCTTCTTTCTGTCTGGGATCTTGCTGCATAGAGCTGAATGAATTCTTGTCTAGGAAGAAAATTGCTTTGTGTCTCCTCTTCTTGCACCAATGTGACACAGAGATCTGAAGGACCTTTTCTTTACTAAGGAATGCTCTAGACAGCTTGCATTTCAAGATCTGAAAATTTTCAGTAGGACCTTAGGCAGCTAGCTACAAATCACTCAGAAAACACTTAGCAAGGGCTTCCATCTGGGGTTGAAGTTCTCTTACCTGGAGGAAGATGTAACTTGTAAAGAACTTTAAGCTTCTCTGTTAGGTCCCCATGATACATTCCGCCTGTTTAGAAAAGGAAAATAATTTTATCTGGATTCATTTACAGAGACATCATTAGACAGAATTCAGAAAAGCACAACAAGGTGCAGCCATCACTTCAAAGAAGTGTGTCTAGTGGCAGGATTTTGTCTCTCTATCCTTTGAATTATTCATAAAGTAACATGGGACAATATTGCTTTGTCCTCTACCAGTTCCTGGAAGATTTAGCTGGCTTCTATGTCTAAAGCTTTGGGCTTCTTAAGAAATTAATAACTACTTAAGTACAAGGTGGTAGCCTTATTAGCATTATTACCACACTCTCACCAGCCCTGAATTAAAATCCTGGGGGAATGTATAGTGAAGAACCCAGGTTCTATTCCTAGCAATTGTTACTAACTTACCAATTCCCTTTTCTGGGCTTTATTTTCAGCTGTATGAGAAATTTGGACAAGATAAGGGTTCTTGCCAGGTTTGTGATTTATTATGAAATAACAGATTTGGCAGAGCAAATAAGCCCTAAAGACACTTACTCATCCCAGTCACAAATTCCTTGAAGTTGATGAGAGAGTCTTTGTTTTCATCCAGAAGTCTGAACATCCGTCCAGCTAGCACTGAAGTGTGAGAGCCACAGGTCCAGGGGGTCAAGCTGACAAAGAGTTCTCTGAACTGGTTCCCATCAATTCTGTACTGTTCCAGATAGGGGAGGCTCTGGTCCCGGCGAATGGCTGCCATGCGGTTATTGCCCCAGTAACAGCTCATCAAATATTTGGCCTACAAGTGGAAGGAGTGGTTTACTGAACTGAAATCTTCATATTGCTTCTAGGGCACAGGTTCTTAAACTTTTTTATATCATGAATCCCTCTGGCAGTTTGATAAAATCTATGGACCTATTCTTTTTTTTTTAATTAAAACTTTTTATTTGCAAAACATATGTATGGGTAATTCTTCAACACTGACCCTTACAAAGCTTTCTGTTACAAATTTTTCCCCCCTACTCCCCACCCCTCCCCTAGATGGCAGGAAATCCACTACATATTAATTATGTTAAAATACTTGACAAATTGAATATATGTATACATATTTCCACACTTATTACTGTGCAAGAAAAATCGTATCTACAAGAAAAAAAATCAGAGAAAGGAAACACAATGCTAGCAAACATCAATAGAGAGCATGAAAATGTTATGTTGTGGTCCACATTTCATATCCCTCTCTCAGGGTGTATATGGCTTTCTTCACTGAACAATTTGAACTGGTTTGAAACATTTCATTGTTGAAGTGAGCCATGTATGGACCCATTCTTAAAAAAAATTTTAAATATATAAACTTAAAAATATACAGAATTACAAAGAAAACCAATTATATGGAAATATAGTTTTCTATCTAAAACCTCCAAGTTTATGGATCCCATCTAGGGAAAAAAACATTAAAGCTAATTTTCATCCTTATTTACCCCTATATTGTCTTATTATAGTCATTTTTGTCGGCTGTAAGTAGATAGTTAAAAGAAAGCAGTGGAAATAAGCAGGTAGGAAAACAGACCTCAGGAATTACTAAAGTTTGTCATATGTAGGCTCATATATAATTGAAGAAAGCTGAAAGTAGAAAGATGTGCTACAAGTGGACAGCTGACCCAGGGCATATGATGACCAAAGGAATACCTTAAGAGAATCTCTCCTTTAGCAGGAGGCCTTTCTGCTGCTCTGCTTTAGGAAAATAGATTTGATGAAGAAAATCAGGAAAATTCACTTTCTGAGTCAACAAAGATGAAATATGCAATGTCCATTCTAGAAACTTACCTTAAACACCATATAAAGCTCTTCTAATTCTTCCATGGAAAAGCCAATATCACTAGATATAGCTCGGACCTTGGGATAAAGAAGAAAATGAATTTATAAAGTCTGCAGAATCATATGATTCTATGACGGTAAAAATGAAAACTTTTTTAGAAAACACAAAACATTTTCATTTCCAGATGTGGGTACAATGTAAGAAGAATGTGTGTGTGTGTATGTGTGTTGTGTGTAGAAAAGACAGATGTGGATTAATCTCTGTTTAGGAACTCTGAGTATATGGCAGTACCAAATAAAACAAATCTCTGCAATAGATTTGCACATCAAAGTATGGTAAATAAAATGAAAATGACTAGAATTTCAAGAAGGGGAGGTTGGGTCCCCAAAGTAACAAAGCCATATGGCACCCAACTTTTAAAATGGAATTTCCTAATTCTTCCCATGTTACCTCCAAGAGTGAAAAAGTGTGAGGTAATGACATAAATTGGAGAGACATGAATGATGAGTAACCCCTCACCATAGCATGTATAGAGAATAGGTAGTGTCTTCTGCCCTCAAGCACAAAGGATAACCACAAGATTACAAATGCTTGTCACAGAGAGGAAATCCTAGACCTACACTATTTCTTTCAGAAGAAAGAGAAACTTATACCTGCCTACTCCACAGAATGGTAGAAACCAAACTCAAATTTACTGCTTTGTGAAGAGGTATAGTCATTTCTGATCTCAGTGTAGCAACTACAGTCATTTGAAAACTCCAATAACTGACCAAACCATAATGCTGAGAATTAATCAGAGCTAAATCATAAGTGGTACTTTCAGCATTTCCCTCTACCTAAATAGAAAAGAATAGAAAATCCTAGAAAGGTAGAATTCCTAAAAACACCAGCAAGGGTGTGCTGATTTCCTGATGAAAGCTTCTGGATCAAATTTGAGGTTTCACATACCACACTCCTTTTTGCTGTGTCTTCCAAGGACTGAATGACTTTTAGTCTTTGCTTAAACCGCATTTGCTCAATATCGTCTCCTTTTAAACTGCTAAATTTCTAGAAAATTAAAAAAAGTCAGTTAGGTACTTTCAGATTAAAGCATGTCAGCATATGCCAACATCTAAGTCAGTTAATCGGGATATATGTACAATTGTTAAAGAAAATCAAATCTAGTGTGATTTCTGACCTCATAGGATGTTTTCAAGAGTTCAAAAATATCAATCTCAGGAGGAGGCTCATCCCCACTGGTGAGTAAGGCATGTAGGTGTGGGATAGGTGGAGAAACACTTTGTTTATTCACCACATTATCCAGGTATCTGTGATTAAAAAGGGGGAAAAAATTCTGCAGTTTAGAAAACAGTAAATAAGAATAAGAAATAGGCAAAAATCAAATGGAAGAAGTTCCTTTGGGGGTCTGTCTTTGGCTACTCACATATTGCTGAATGCAGATGGAGTAAGTCATGCAACTTTGCTGATTGAATCTACTACACACTTATATTATTTAATCTTAATTAGATCCTCACTGTAGCAAAGTCATTTTTTTACTTCTCCCAAATTGAGTTTATTCCACTTTCAAAAAGTAGCTGTCCTATACTTTTTCTTTTCCCTTCAAATCTCATACTTGGGGCCTGGCCTCACATTTTATTGAGAAAGAGGTCATTTGTCATCAGCATCCTCTTCTTTCATTGATTCCACCTCCTTGCCACATCTATTCTCTTCTTCCCCTTGTTCCAATTTCTTATAAAGAGGAGACCCTTTTCTTTGCCAAGATCAATATCTTTATACATACTTTTTTTTTTTTTTTGCTTTTTGCTGAGGCAATTCAGGTTAAGTGATTTGCCCAGGATCACACAACTAGGGAATGTTAAGTGTTTGAGATCAGATTTGAACTCATGTCCCCCTGACTTCAGGGCTGGTGCTCTATCCACTGCACCACCTACCTGCCCCTTTATACATACTCTTAATATCTTTTCCTTCCTTCATCAGCAGACTGCCCCATCTTGCTCCACTCTTCAACCTTCACCCATCTACTGGTTTCTTTTCTATTATCTACAAACATATCCATATGCCTCTTCTTAAAACAAAACAAAACAAAACAAAACAAAAGAACTTGACCCTTCCATCCTCTTAGGCTCTATTCATTGCCAAAGAACTGGAAAAATTATCAATAAAATTATCCATACTCCTTGCTTCTGTTTTGTTACTTCCACTCACTTTTTTTTCACTTTTTTTTTTTTAACTGAGGCAATTGGGGTCAAGTGACTTGCCCAGTATCAAAAAGCTAGGAAGTGTTAAATGTCTGAGGCTACATTTGAACTCAGGTCCTCCTGACTTCAGGGCTGGTGCTCTATCCACTGCACCATCTAGCTGCCCACTCCAGCTTTTTAAGTTTTTGTAATCTGGTTTTCAATATCATCGTTCAACTGACCCCACTAATCTCCAAAATTACCAAGGATTTCTTAATTGCAAAATCAGATGGAATCTTTTTGATTACCATCCCACTTGACCTCTTTGTGGCATTTGTTGGCCATCTCCTCCTTCTGGAAAGGATCTCTTTCCTGAGTTGTCATGATGCTGTTTTTTTGTCTTTTCTTTACTTTACTGCCACAAAGATCTTCCTATAGCACAGGTCTGACCAGGTCACTTTTGTCCTGTATATAAACTCCAAGACCAAATATGTAATCCTCTTGTGGCTTTTAAAGCTCTTTATAACCTATCTTCCTACATTTCCAGCCTTTGTATGCTTTCCTCCCCTGCTACAACAGGTCTTCTTGATATTCCTCACACATAACATTTCACCCCCCACCCCTAATTCAACACCCTTTACTTGGCAATTGCTCTAGCATTCCTAGAATTCTCTCTCTCTCCCCTCACCTCCATTTCCTAGCTTTCTTCAAGCCTCAACTCAAATCTCATCTTCTGAAGGAGACCTTTTCCAGTCCCAGTCCTACCTTTCTACTAGCATCTTCCTTCTGAGCTCACCTTCCATTTACATATATATCTTGCACATACAATTTTTGCATGTTTTCTCTCCCATTTGAGATTCTTGAAAGGAGAGATTAAATTTTTACCTTTCTTTGTATTCTCAGTATATAGTGTAGTGAATGACACATATTAAATGCTTAATAAATGCTTGTTGATTGACTTGTCTGCTTATTTTCAGATTCCTTTGCTGAGTGAGATATCATTCACATCCTGCCCCTTAACTGTGGCTATAGCTTAAAGATTTACCTTGAAACTTCTCCCTATATATATACTCTTTACCACCCCACCAGTTCTCATGGATTTAATATCATTTCTATATATTTCAAGTGTAAATATTCAACCCTAATCTTACTCCTAAAGCCTATTAGATATTCACCTGGATGTCTCAGAAGCATCTCAAACTCACGTCTAAAACATGACATTATCTTTTCTCTAAATTCATCCCTTTTTCAAATTATCCCATTACTATAAAGGCCACTACCATTCTTCCATTCACCCAGAGAAACCACCTCATTGTTATCTTCATTCTTCCTTACTCCAGAATTCCACCCCCTCTCCCCCCTTTTCCTCTTTACCTTCTCCTCTTTATTCTTGTTATTCCTCATACTTGGAATGCTCTTCATCTCCCTCTCCAACCATCAAAACCCCTATCCATCCTTTAAACTTAAATTCTATGTTCTTCAGGAAAACTTCCTCGCTTTCCCCCGTCAGCAATATTTTCTCCTTTTGATCTTACACTTCCCTTATGTATTTGTTATTTACATCTGCGCTATTACCCCTCCACTAGATTGTCAGCTTCATGAAAGCTGGGATTATGCCTTGCCTAAGCCCTATATCCTTACTACTGTTTGGTTTGTGGGCAGTAGCCCAACAGATATTTAATTAGTATTTGTTGAATGAATAACAAGGCATTGCAAGGCTTCTCTATTCCCCTAAACAGACCTATTCTTGCCCAATGGTTACAGCAACTCTAAGGTATCAGAAAACAACTTAAAGAACCACAAAATGTTACAGATGAGAGGTTAGAAAGCATCGAGTTCAGCCCCTTTAGTTTTGTCCTGTCATCAAGAAGTTGTCACAGTATCATTATTTAGAAGGATCAGAGGACAAGACATATCAAAACACTGGCCATCCTGAAGCCTGCCAGCAGGCTTCCTAAGAAGGAGGGGTTGGGATAAAGGCAGGAGAACCATGAATCACCTGCCCAGAACTGTCATGGCTTCACCTTCATCACTGCAATTCAACAGCTGTTCCATGTTGGCATCCAGGATGGCCAAGGAGACTTGCAAAATGAGCTTGATCCCCTCATAGAAGAAACAGTCAACAATGACCACAGCACTTTCAAAAGGCATGACACTGAGGAAGAGAGTAAGAAACCAGGAGAGGGAGATGGTGGAAATAACACCTAGGTCCTGCATCTTTTCAGAGAGCTGAGGCAAGAATTCCCTTGTGAGCTCCTCAAAGATGCCTTGGTCCACAAGTGCACCTAGAGGAAAAGAAAAGGAAGCTTATGGTGAGCCAGGGTATTTTTCATCTTTTCTGTGAATCTGGGTTGAAGATAGTCTAAACTTGGGACAGATTTTTATAACCAAAATCATTTATAACTTATGATAATGAAATAAAAGCTCACTAGTTTGGTGAACCTTTACTACAATCTCTGATTAATGGCTTCCTTCCTTGTAAACATTCTTTTTTTTCTTGGTATAAACACTCATTTTCTCCTGAAACTCTAAAAGAAAAAATACAATTCAGTCCTTAATGGCACATGACTATTGCAGTGGATAGAACACTGGGCTTGCAGTCAAGTTCAAATCTGGCCTTAGACACTAGTTGTGTTACCCTAAGCAAGTCATTTAACTTCTTTTTATCTCAGTTTCCTCATCTGTAAAATGGGAATAAGCACACCTGCCACCAAATAAAAAATAAGTATATTTCACATGTTCTGAATGTCCAATGTAAGAATTCAGTTTTTAGGCTCAAGGACACTTAGACCTAAACAATTCCTATTTTTTAAAAATGGAATTTACATCTAACCATTTTCATCAACATGCTAACTATGAGTATATTTGGCACTTTGTTAAATACTATGGAAAGGGATTCTATTAGTGTGTTTTTATGATGCCTCATTATAGTATAAAGGAAACCATAGATTTTCAAGGGTTAGGCTAGTGGCCTTAAGCTTGGGCAGGTTTTATTATATGGTAAAGGCTTTGAAGATAAGTTTGATGACAAACTGTCTGTCCGTTATTCAAGTAAAGTATTCGAGAGTTATGGTTCAGTTAGTTTGAAAGAATTCAAAGAGATCTTCTTATTTTCACAAAAGACTTTATTGATGCCATGGCTGACAGATCAAACTCTGAGAGTGGCAATTAGAGAAAGTTTGGGAAAGCTTTATATATTGAAAATCTGAGGTTTCAGTTAGCAGGCTAATAAACCTACATGTGGGAAGCAAGGTATAGATAAGGGAGGAGCTAGAATATCTTTTCATTCAGATAAGGAGACAGGATGTCTTTTATCAAGGTATTGTTATTTAGGGAAGGAGACAGGCAAGAAGTCAGGATGGGATTTTTACAGGAAACATAAAAGGAGCAAAAGATTTCATTGCTCCACATTCCTTAGCTAAATATGCAGTTTTGAATAGTCCCTGGGCACTGACCCATCACAATGACTGGCTGAATTAATTATCGAGAGGCTCATCATAAGATTAGTTATGGGGGGATCAGTTTTTCTACTGATCCCCTGAAGGCTAAGTCCTAGAAGAGGATCCCAATGTTGGTAAAATCATAGCTCTTTAAATTACTATAATATCGATGGAGGAATTACTATAATAAACATTTCTGAATTTGTATGAGGCTTTGTGGTTTTCAATATTCTTTTTCTTCCAGGATCTGCTCTGACTCTCACAACAAACCTATGAGAAAAACAGGGTAGAGATTTCCATCCCCATTTGACAGATAAAGATACTGAGGTTCAAAGAGGTAAATAATTTATTAGTGATTAGTCAGTCAGAAAGCTTCAGAAGGAGGACTAGAATTCAGGTCTTCAAACTCCTTCGGCTCTTAGTACTCATAACATGTCTCTCAAAGTAAATCTTTTTTGTGCTGACAGCATCTTTCAAAATATTTGTGTTTAAAAAGACAACAACAAAAAACTTGTTTTTTTTTTTTATTGCTCAATAACAAGACAGCTTGACTCCTAGAATTCCAGGGATAGCTTTGGACCAACTCACCTACTACCCTAGTGTTGTAATAGTCGGGAAGCATCCGCTCACAGAGTGCCACCAGCAGCCAGAAAGCCTCTTCCTCATTGCCGTAAAGAAGCAGCACCGATGTCACAATGTTCATAGCCTATGAACCATCCCGTCAGGACAGACAAAAGAAGGCACAGAGAACAAGCAGCATTGGAAACTGGGAACTCCTATTTCAAGCCATTGAATGGATCAGTCCATCCTCAGCAGGGAAATCAAAGTCATTCTGCCCTGAGACCTGGCTCGGGATTGAATACAATGGGTATTTTATGTATGTGGGAGTGAATGAGAAACTTCTATTCTCTGGGACTAAAGACAATTTACTTTGGGAAGGAGGCCCTCACATAGTCTAAGCCAGAAATGGGTGAAAAATATTACTTTAATATGAGGGACAAGAGCAATCACTAGAATTTGTTTTTCTATTCCTTCTTTGTACCTGGGACATATACAATCCTGTCTAATTCTTGCCAAGGGGCTACCTGCTTCCTAAGGACAGGGGCTCTTCCATGGCTTTGGCACTAACTACAGAACTGCTTTGGAGTTTGAGAGGCCACAGGGAACTTTCTAGCTCTAGCCATCCCTTCAAAAGGGCTGTCAAACTGGTGGTGACTAACCTGGCAGTATCCAATTGTTGGGTTTCGGAAAGCATATGCTGTGAGCACTCGGCGAAGGGCAGCGATGCCCATTGCATTCTGGAAGGCTGGATGTTCAGGCATGGAACGGTGCAGATCTCTCTCAATTTCCTCAGCAGCAAGACTTTGTTTGCCCATGGATTTCTCCACCAGCTCAGCATAGTATCCAGGGTGGGTCACCATTTCATTCCAGGCTCCTACAGTGGGAATATATTATTATACTGTCCGACATTCTCAGAAGAGCTTCAAGATTAGAGGGTTTGATAAAATCCAGAGAGTTTACAGAAAATAAGAGCCTGGGGGTTAATTCCAAGCAGAGGCAAAGTTCTGTTTCAGTCTGTAGCATCTGCTTTGTTAGATTCCAGAATTCCAAGAGCTATTAAGACTCAAATCATAAAGAGCAGTGGGCTATGCAAGCTCACCATATGCAACTGGTAGGTGAACTACTCTGTCTCTGCCAGCAGGCTCTATTCCCCACTCCAGTGGAGTTACCTTGTAGTAAAGAGCAGTTCTGACTTCAAGAACTCCAGGAAGAAAAGGAAATGCCAGTTGTGTGGCAGTGGTGATGCAGGAGCTCACCTGAGAACAGGAGCCAGAGTTCTCCACGGAGGCTTTCAGGGATACCCTTTAAGACCAGCTCCCGGGTCTTTGCTGTCCGATACATGCACATGCCACGTCCATACTCAAAGAAGTGAATGTTCCAAGATTCTTCTTTCATCTTCTCTTTTGCCTTAGAAAAAAGATTGTTTGTAATTGTGGTTATGTGATTAGATCATGTCAAAGCAATATATACAGAAAGCCTCTTTCATTGTTAAATAAATCACCCGTGAAACACTGACCACCTCTCTCAAACTGCCAAATCCTTACAGTCAAAAAATATATGCACTTAGCAAGCTGAAAAGAGACATGGACTGCAACTCCTTATGACTTACAGTGAATTAATGAGAAGTATAACAGCCTTAAGGCTCTTTTTGAATAATTTAAGTCAAATGCCATATTATGTCAATTGGAAAAAGCTCGTTTCCATTTGTTTCCCAGAGATTCTTTCTTCACCTCTCCAGCAAGAGGACATGCCAATTCTGCTTAATTTGCAGTCTGATTTGGGGTAGGTACACCAGGACCTGAAAGTTTTGGTAGAAAAATGCTAATGGCACAGAAGAGAAGGAGCCCACACATGTGTCTGTGTCCAGTGATATTATGAGCTTCTTTCCCTCTTGAGAACCAAACAGTCATTCAAATTTTAGATCTCTTAATCACAACAGAGAAAATCTTACCCCCTTTGGTCCAAGAACCTCTGTGGATGAGTTTTTTTGAAAAAGTTTGAGAAGTCCATGAGAAGCAGTTGGAGCCTCCTCTAAAAAGGAGGTCAGTTGACTGCTGAGGGTAGTGGATGGGCTGGCAAGCAGATTACTACTCTCCTGAGGAAAAGAAAGAGAAGGTTAAAAAGGTATTCCAAATTATCTGCTAGCTTGATTGTACTGGCTGGTCAAAAACTTCTTCTCCAAAGGCCAGACATTGACAGATTATCGTTTACCTTTGAAATCTTATTTTTTTATTCTGAAATCAAATATTTGAAAAAGAGCATTTCTATATACACAGAACCAAAAGAGAAGTCTCTCTATAGACCTACTAATCTATTTCATACTCTGCTATTTTAAAAAAACCTACATAATACATTACACACATTACTTTCTTTCCTTTTTTTTTTTTCCTGAGGCAATTGGGGTTAAGTGACTTGCCCAGGGTCACACAGCTAATGGGTGTTATGTCTGAGACCAGATTTGAACTCAGGTCCTCCTGACTTCAGGGCTGGTGCTCTATCCACTGAGCAACCTAGCTGCCCCCACACATTGCTTTCTTATGAACATCCTTTTCTTTTTAATGAAATTTTATTTTTAGAATCTCATTTTCTCCTCTCTCTTCCCTACATTTGGGAAAACAAGAAAAAACCCCACCTATTACAGAATATATATAATCAAACAAAACTAATTCCTCTTTTGATTACCCTCAACCTCTCAATCCTTACAAAGTGTCTTACTTTATCGATTTCTTTGTCAGGAAGTGAGTAGCATCTTTCACCTTGAGTCTCCTGGTTGATCATTGTATTTATCAGAGCACCTAAATTTTTCCAGGTTGTCTGTCTTTACAATATTGTTATCATATAACTTGTTCTCCTGGTTCTGTTGACTTCATTCTGCATCCATTCATACAAGTCTTTCAGAGAAACCAACCTTAATAATATTTTTAATAGCCTTCCTTTTTAGGGAATATCACTCTTCTTGACATTCCATTCCTCTTAACTCCCCTCACTCACCAAAAGAAATAAAGAATATTATAACAAATCAGGGTACTCATGTTTATAGGGGCTATAACACAAAACATAAATATCTTTCTGAACTATATGCCCATCATCTGTTAGGAGAGGAATAACATTTCACCCTAAGTCCTGCAGAGATAAAGATTGGTCACTGCTTTGGTCAGTTCTTCTTTGAAAGTTGCTTTTCTTCCCAAAATTGTCATTTATGTATGAATTATCCTTCTGTTTCTGCTCACTTCACAATAGCCACAATATTCTGAAATGGTCTTTTCTACCATTTCTTATGGTATGATGATATTCCATTTCTGTCATGTACCATCAATTAGTTCAGTCACTCTCCAAATGCCTATTGTTTACAAGTGATCTAATGTGCTCCCATAGATTGTAGTGTTTTTTTCCTTCCCCCCTTGCATTCTCCCCTTTAAGATCACAAAGTCTTGCATGAACTGATGCTGAGTGAAAAGAGCAGAACCAGGAGATCATCATACACAGCAACAACAGTATTACATGATGATCAATTCTGATGGACATGGCTCTCTGCAACAAAGAATTGTCTCAAACCAGTTCCAATTGTTCACTGAAGAAAACCATATACACCCAGAGAGAGGGATATGAAATATGGACCACAACGTAACATTTTCATGATCTCTATTGATATTTGCTTGCAATGTGTTGCCTTTCTCTGATTTTCTTTTTTTCTTGTAGATAGGATTTTTCTTGCATAACTTGTCAAATATTTCAACATTATTAACATGTAGTGGACTTCCTGCCATCTAGGGGAGGGGAGGGGACTGGGGGTAAAATTTGTAATGGAAAGCTTTGTAAAGATCAATGCTGGGGAACTACCCATACGTATGTTATACAAATAAAAAGCTTTAATAAAAAATTAATTAATTAATTTTAAAAAAAAAGATCACAAAGTCTGTTTCGTGTTCAGCTGTTTCTTGATATCATCCTACCTTCTTGTCCCCTATTATTTCCCTTTTAGTTTCACATTTGTATACCAAATTCTTTGTGTCTGTACTGTGTTCAACCTTCTTTAGCCAGTTTCAGTGAGGTTTATATGAAGTCTACTCTTCTATATTTGCATATTCTTTTTAAACATCTTAACTATGAAAAATAAGTTCTATCTCCCTTTCTCTTTCTCTTTTTTAAACCCTCAGAACAGGAACTCCCTCCCCTTTTTTCTTACTTAACTCCTGAATACCCTATAAAGACATTAAAGTTCTGAAAGAATACTTGTTTCTGTTCCTCTTAGAATGTTAGCATTACATCATCTTACAATTTTATCCAATTGCTCAAATACATTTATCTTTTTAAATTTTTTTTTTTATGTATTTGTGTTTGTATCTCAGAGTTCGGACTCAGCTCTAGTTTTTCAGTTATTTATTTGTTTGTTTATTTATTAGCAGCTCTGGTCTTTTCATCGTAAATGCTTGAAAACCTTCTATTTCACTAAAGATCCCTTTTTCCCTATATAGGATTACGTTTAGCTTTGCAGGGTGTATTATTTTTGGTTGTAAATTGCCTTATGCAATATTGTTTTCCAGGTCTCCCTTTGCTTACTATAGAAACTTCCAGATCTTGTGTGATCTTGACTGTGGTTCTTTGGTAGCTCAACTGATTATTTCTGGATGTTTGAAGTATTTTTTTCTTTGATGTAGGAACATTGAATTTTGGCTATGACATTCTTGGAATTTTTCCTTTTCAGATGACTGTTGGATTTTTTCTATTATCACAGTGTCATCAGGGTTTTAATATTTCTGAGAAGTTTTCATTTATGATTTCTTGGATATAGTACACAAGATTTTTTTTCATTGATAACGGTTTTTAGGAAGTCCAATGATTATTGGATTTAATTTTAACCTGTTTATAGGTCCATTGTTTTGGATATTAGCTATCGTACATTTTCTTTTATTTTTTTCAATATTTTGATTTTTTTCTAATATTTCTTGTTTCTGCATGGAATTTCTAATTTGTTTTACTTTTTTGATTTTCAGGAATTTCATAATTTCTTGGACAACATAACTACTTTTTGTCCTTCTAATTCTTTCTTCGTGAGTTTTTAATGTCCTTTTAAAAAATTTCGTTTCATTTCTTCAAGGTCTTAAATAATCCTTGTGGAAAATCCATTTTTTTTTTCACCTTTGACTCAATGTCTACAGATATTACGTAGACTGCAATAATTTTTAATACTGGTTGGTGTTTCTTGGATTTACTCATCTGTTCAGCTTTAGTTCCTGAATTGGGGCTTTATCCCAGGGTCAGGTTCTGCCCCTCTTTGAACTTTTTGGTACAATGGTAAGCCCTGAGTCTCCTGGATTTTTCTGATGACTTCCACCACCTCTATGAGGTTCAGAGTTGGATATTTTAGACCCTTTCTGACATCTCAGGATAGCAGTAAGGACTCTAGGCCTACATTATCTTACTGGTTAGAACCTCCTATTAGGTTTAGGCTGGTCTCACCTTCTCCTTAACATACCAAGCAAGTTGATTCCTGCCTTTTTTTTCCCTTTGCTCAGGGTAGTTCTACATATAGCAACTGGTTATCCCTATCAGGAGGGGGAGACTGAGAATTCCTATTTACATTGCCTCAACTCAGCAGAAAGAAGCAAAGAACTTCATGTGAAGAAAATTTCATGAACAAAAGAGAAATAGTAGACAGGAGAATATCTTGATGATGGGCCTTCAATGCTTTTAATTCTGAATCTGACCAACATGTGAGGAGAAGAGAGCCAATTTTTGACTAAGGGCCAACAATCTTCTGACCAAAAAAAAAAAAAAAATCAAGGCCACATATAGTTTTAAAAGCAACTTATCGATGGTGTGATTTTTAAGAAGGGAAAGAAATGAAAAATTCAACTTACCTTATTCTCAAATGAAGAACAGTGAAAAATAAGATCTTTATTCAGTAACTATAAAAAATTTTTAAATACATGTCAAATTTTCCTTCCATCTCACCTCTCCTCGTGCTGAGTCTGTGACTCCAGCTTTCTCTCTGCTGCCTGCACATGGCTTCTTTGCTGATGTTTTCTGAAGGAAATCAGAGATTCTTTGGACCAAAAAATCTCGGTCTTTCAAATTGGCAAACAAGAAGGTCATTTTACTTTTGGTGCTAATAGATAATGGGCTCGGCAACACGCTGGAACTGTCAGCTTTTTCAACCACTGTCACCTGCAAAAGAGAAGGCATTTGCCCCATGATTTTCCCTTGAGCTACAACAGAAGCCAAACACACCCAGGAACTATTAATGATATATGTACATAATTAGCAGTTCCAGAGTCTCTCCTCTTCTCAAAATAGACTGAATTTGGAAGGCTATCTTCTAGCATGGAATTTTCCCTGAGAAGTCCATATTGAAGACTGTTTCAGAGGCCACCAAGATGTGGCCACAGCAATGTTTCCACACCTTAAGAAAGGAAACTAAATGAGTCCTCATGCCACATGGTTGTTACCCTTGCTGGGAATGTTCTCCATCCTTATTTCTGTCTCTTAGAATTCCTTTAAGACTAAGCTCAAGTACTACCTTTTACAGGAGGCTTTGTCCTGTTACCCCAGCTGCTAATTCCTTTCCCTTTAAGCTAATTTTCTATATATTTAGTATTAATTTTGGATATCACTACATGGATATTTTATCTCTTACGAGAACACAAGTTTCTTGAGGCAGGAATTTTTCTTTTCTTTTGTATTTCTAGCACTTAGCATAATGCCTGATATATAGAAAGTGCTTGCAAAAGAACCAAAGGATTCCCATGTCTAACTAGTGCATATTTTAAACAGAATTTATTTTTCTTCTGCTACAAACTGAAATAAAGATAAAAAAAAATTAAGTTTTCTTGACAGTATTTAAAAATAGTGCCTGGGGCAAGTGAGAAAGACTTGAGTTCAAATCCAGCTGTAGCTACTAGATGTGTGACCCTAGCTAAGTCACTTAACTTAGTTCCAGTTTCCTCATTTAAAGGATGAGCTGGAGAAGGAAATGGCAAAGCACTCCAGTATTTTTGCCATGAAAACGCCAAAACAGGCCCCAAGAGTTAGAAACAACTGAAATGACTGAACAACAAATGTACAGTTACTACAATATTTTACATTTACATAGTAACTTGAGTCAAGATTCTCCAAGTGTTTCCTCCACAATTAACTACTTGCAAATCTTGTTGGCAAGTCTTTACAATGAGAGAGTACCATCCCAAATCTTGCTCTGAAACTCTCAATCACTGTGATGTCTTGAAACAGACCCCAGGACCCCAGGATTAGTTGGTGTGTTTCTTTTTTATGGTCTAATCCATAGAATAGTTGTTCTTGTCCTTCACAATGGGTCCTCCTGAAAGTCATGGAATTATCACCCAAATGAAGAAGAAAGTGCTTAGTATGCTGGAAACTGCTGAAACTCATGACCCAAATGCTGCTCCTTAGGGTATATCTCATAGAGTATGGCTAACAGCAAACATAGAGCAATAAAAAACTATCTCCTGCCATTTCCAAAGAAAGATCTTGTAAGTTTTTCCCATTCCCCCATATGTTTTTTTCTTCCATTACCTTACATGAACTTCCTAATGCTACCTAGAAATATAAAGGGCAGTTACATCTAACTGCACTTGATAGATGAGACACAAAGAAATTAAGTAAGGCCAAAGTAGCTAGTCAAAAAGAGAATCCAAGTCTTCCAGTTCCAAAATAGAAGCTCTTCCCACCATCTTGGCTGCCATCATAATGTGACTGCTGACCTTGAATATTAAAATTCAGACTGAAATAATTCTTCACCTCTCTCAATGGTATTATGAGATAACACGCCTCTTCTTCTTTACTGGCAAAGCAAATATAATTGTTGGAGATGAACATCTGGCCAGGGATATGCATTTTATTGAATGGGGTCCACAAGGTACAGTCAGTGTGTCCATCCAGTCGTTCATCCTTTGGCAACCGGAATGTTGCCCGGTAGCATTCATTTTTGGCTCTGGCATCTAGGTCTCTGAAGGCAGAAGAGAGAAACCAAAGTATATGATCTAAGTGTTATCGATAATGTTACATTCAGCTGAAGTACTATTACCTAGTAAAAACTATACTGTATTCATTTGTACCTGGGGAGAAGATGAACTGCCATCTGCTTGAATTGAGTTCACATAAATGAAAGAAGGGCATAAAAATGAGAAGACTGGAATTTTTAATCTCTTATTCAAGCTTAAAAAGTAACTTTAAAAGTTAACACCTTTTTTTTTTTTTTTTTTGATGAGGCAATTGGTGAGGCAATCAATAAAAACAGTCCTATATATCAAAGATAAGCTTTTTTCTGGAATTTGGGAGGCCCACATTTTGACAAGCCCTAGTATAGTCATCATGTTCCAAACTGCAATAGGAGCACTTATTCCCTCAGATCTATAGCTCAATGAGAAGTATGAGAAGGTGGCAAAACCTGAGCTTATGTGGAGCTGTGCCTTAAGGCTGAGTGCTTCTGACTGGTAAATTAATAAAGGCAAACTCACCTAACCCACCACATCTCCTTGGCTTCAAACCATGCACTATATTCCAAATTATCTTGTCACATTTGCCTGAAACCCACACATATCATTCCTTCTTTCTCTCCCCCTTTCCACTTTTTGCTCTCTGAATAGTAATTAAATCAATCCTACTATTGCTTCTAGAGAGAGCATGACAATAGACCACTTTATGGCTCTGCCTGTTATCCCTGTAATTTCTGAGACCAAAGTTCCCTTCCCTGACCATCACTGCCTAATATGTGTTATATTCCTCTTTAGGATATAAGGTTCTTTTTTTTTTTTTTTTTTTTTTTTTTTTTTTTTTTTTTTTTTTTTTTTGCTGAGGCAATTGGGGTTAAGTGACTTGCCCAGGGTCACACAGCTGTTACGTGTCTGAGACCAGATTTGAACTCAGGTCCTCCTGACTTCAGGGCTGGTGCTCTATCCACTGCGCCACCTAGCTGCCCAGGATATAAGGTTCTTGAAGGCAAGGACTGTCTTACATTTTTATTTATGTCCCCAGTGCCTAGCACAGTATGTAGCACACAGTGGGTAATCAATAAATGCTTTTTCATTCATTTATTCATCCAGACCACACACAACTATAAATTGTACTAGAGCTATGATTGTATCGGACCTCCAACTCTCCAATTACCTTGCATCATTTATCTGTTTCTCTTAATTGAAAAGAGACATACCTTTTTAAGGCTGAGATGTTTTTAAGAGGCCTAACAGGCTTGGGGAGGGATCTGTCCTCCAGGAAGCCTTCATTGTCCAGCAGCTGTCGCATGGCAATATTGGCCAATTGCTCCATAAGCTTGAAGGTCTCATTGATGTTGAGGAACATAGAGAAGTACAGTTCCTTATCCCTGGTGTTAACTTTGATGCACTCAGGGAATAGCAGGGTGGCATTCTTCTCCAACTCAGTTACATCCACCCACTGGACCACCAGGGTTACTGAGAACCACCAAACAAAGAAACACCAATTCAAACAGCTTTGAGAGACAAAGTAAAAAATTCAACAAAGAGATGTGACAATGTGACTCAAGAATGGCTCACATTAAGGAGTCACTGAATGTGACTGAAGCCCTTAGAGGGGAAGAACTTAAAATCCCTACTTTCTGGTGTGTGGCTTCTTTTAGCTAGAGCAGCCTTTGGGATCACAACAACTTACCTTCTTTGCCCAAAAGGAAAGAGTAGAAACAAAGGTGGTTGACAGTCAGGTACAACCATCCCTGCCTGGGCACCCGTCCTTTCCAGTAGCTACAAGAATAATAATTGACCAACTTTTCCACTTCAGGCATTCCAAACTGTTTCCGCATCTTTAGTTCTGCCTCTTTGAATTTTCCTGGATCCTCATCTCCCTGAGGCTGCAGGTTTTTGTTTTCTTCAGCAATAATGCCCTGGAGCAGAGAAAAAAGAGTAGAGATGGGAACTCCTAAGTAAAATGAGTAAGAAAAAGGGCAAGGAGAATAATTTAGGTTTAACAATAATGGCATTAAAAAAAGAAAATTTAATTTAGAATTCATGAGTATGAAAGGTTAAATGCAATGAACTGCCTATAGGAAGGATGCTTATTGACCGAATGAAAGAATTAGAGGTTGTTAGCAAAACCAAAGTAACACTAGTAATTCAAGTTAAAGTCAATCCAGAGTTAACAGTCTGGAAGACTGTTTGGGAAGCCTAGAACACACATCTTTTTATTGCTACTAATGACACTAGGATTATCCTGCTGTCGCCTCTATTGCTCCCTATCTTCCATTTTTAAGAAGGAAAGGCAGAATGAATAACCTATTAGAAAGATCTTCTCTGTTTCTCAATCTTCTATCCCTTAAGGTGAATGAGTGTTTCACAAAGTGTTTGGCTCTCTTCTCTTTCTAAAATCCCTCTAAGTGATGTCATTAATTTCTATAACTATTCCATAACTAAAGATTCCAAAATCTTTATCTCCAGCCCTCTATTCTGAGCTCCAGACCCACACTCAGGCTATTTATAGGGCCTATACACCTGGATAAAGCACTAGCAGATCAAAACTGACAAGTTTAAAACTAAACTGGCAATCATTTTTTCTAAGTTGACTTTCCCTTGTGACTGAATGTAGTAACACCCTTTACCCTAGCTACCATGTTTTCAAAACTTTCGAGTAATATCTTTGACTCTTCCCTCTAGTTATTTATCAGATTCACTTAGTTACCAAATCCTGTTGATTTCATTTCTCTCCTTTCTTCTGTTCCCAAAGTCATCAAGCTGGCACTGTCTCATTATTACCTGCCTGGTATTCTCCTACTACTCAAAAAATCTTCTGTGTTTCTAATATCTATCAAATAAAGCTCAAGTTCCTTTGTTTTCAAGGTCCTTAACAGTGTGGCAATGCATCTCTCCTATTCCCCACTATCTGCTCTATTTTCTACCCAAACTAAACTATTCTACATCCCTTGAACAAGCTGTGTATTTATTCACCTTCAAGCTCATGCTGTTCCCTAGGCCCAAAATGTCCTTTTTTTGTTTTGTTTTGTTTTTTGTTTTGTTACCTACTGAATTCCTGGCTATCCTTCAACATCTAAATCAAATACCACATTCTATCAGGAAACCTTCACTGAACAGTCAGCAATGAAAATTTCTCCCTGGCTGTCACAAAACATTTCTGTACCTCTCTAATGTGCTTCTGCATTATTATGCATTATAATTATCTATATATGTCACATCTTCTACCAGGTTTAAGTTCCATGAGAGCAGGGATTATCTCAGATTTAAACTCTGAATTTCCTCCTAGCAATCTGCCTAATTCTGTGTAGACAGAAGGGGCTTAAATGTATACTGATTTTGTAGGTGAACTAATCAAGGCATGCATTGCTGCCTTGGGACCTTTTCCAGGTATTCAATCACAAGGAAAATAGTTGGATATAACTTGACTCCTCTAGGAGAAGGAGGCCAAGGAAAATATTGTGCCTCACTAAGAATTATGGGTTTGAGGTTTCATTTTACATTGATTTAACAAAGTTGGACCATAAAAAATAAAAATCCTGTAAAGCAAAAGTGTTACTAATCACTTTAAGAAGCTAGTTCTAAAATATGAAAATTGGGAGCCTGCTACCATACTGGGGTAGCTAATGAAGAATCCTGAGCAACTTGATACAGAACATTCTCTTATATACCTTGAGCTTCAAAGGTCTGGGAATAGAGGAAGAATAGTCTGGATGAATAGAAATCTGATAGCTCTCTCTCCTAGTCTTGAGTCACAAGTGCTACTACCTGGTCCACCTGCTGCATTGAGCCTCTCTAGCTCAGGGATTTCCCCCCTACCTTTCCCTGGTACAGCTGTTGTTTGAACTTGATGTATAACACAGTTTGAAAAATACTGTGTTTAGATTAATGCTAATTTGTTATAATAGGTGGACTTTACAGATTTCAATCATCTTTTTTACTAATTAGACATGGCTGAAGTGAATAAAACATGCAATAATTCAATGGGAAGTAGAAATGAGAGGACTGATAAAATTTCACTAAGTTTCCTGAATAGCAAAAAGTTCATCCTTTGCTCAGAAAAAATAGTCAAAAGTATCCATATTCTATCTACTGTCTTAAGAATGCTGAAAATAAATAAAAAAATTCAGCAAAGAAACAGCAGAACTAAGAAGGAAGTCACATGGAGGCAGATTTTAATTGATTAAAAAGAAGAACTTTCTAATAACTAAGCTGTCCAACAATGAAAGGATTGTCTTGAAAGAGAGTAAGCTCCCCCCATGACTGGAGTTTTGGATATGACAGAGTAGGTGGGAGGGAGGACCACATAAAGTCCCCAATCACATGATAATGCTAAACAAGTGCTTCTTACATGTATCTTGCCCTTGACAAAGGTAGTGATGTCTTCTTCATTCTCAAAGATGGACAATGTCTGTAGCAAGTTATTTTCCAGCCATTCCCAATGTTTTGTGATCTCTTTACGGGACGAACCTAGGGCATTTGGGAAGGTGAAAAAAGGGAAATAAAACATCAACACATCAATCTCTCAAACTCATTTGAGGAGAAAAATTAGGAATCATTTCCCTTCATAAAGTTTAAAGCAGAAGTCTTTGTAAGAAGCCTTATGAAATACCTATTAAACTGAAGACAGTTAAAAGATAAAATATAAAGCTTACAGGGTGGTGGAAAAATAAAAACACTCTTACTCTGCTAATGGAGCTAAGAAATGATACAATCTTTTTGGAAATCAAAATGGCGTTATACAATGAGCTACAAGATTCCACTATGAGGGCTATATCATAAAGATGTCATTGACATGAAGAAAAAAAGATTTCTGTACAAAAATACTCATAGCATTAATCATAATAACAAAACCAAAAAATAATCCATATGTCTAATGATTGGGAAATGGCTGGACTGTGATATATAAAAAAATTCTACTTAATTAGAAGAACACTTATTAAGCACCCACTATGTAAAAGGTCCCATGCTAAATCTTTTGGACAAAAACAAAATTGCTCCTGTCTCAAGGAGTTTGTGTTCGGTTGGAGAGTACAATATGATAAAAATAATAGTTGATGTTTTAATATATGAAACCTAGAAGGAGGAGCCAGTTTGTGAAGGGCCTTCAATGTCAGGCTAGAGTTTTTGTTTCAACTGGACTCATGTGGAGCTACTAAGGGTTTTTGAGCAGGGAAATCAAAGTCAGATTTGAACTTTAAGAAAATTTTTTTTGGCAGCTATATGTTAGATGAATAGGAGAAGGGAGAGAATGGAAAAGAGGAGATCAATGAGGAAATGAATGAAATAGTTTAGAGGTCATGGCAACTTGATCTAGTGATACAGCCATGATTGGCTAAAATGACAAGAAAAGATAATGACGAATGTTGGAGGGGATGTGGGAAGGCTGGGACACTGATGCATTGTTGGTGGAACTGTGAACAGATCCAACCATTCTGGAGAGCAATTTGGAACTATGCTCAAAAAGTTATCAAACTGTGCATACCCTTTGACCCAGCAGCGTTTCTACTGGGCTTATATCCCAAAGATCTTAAAAGGAGGAAAGGGCCCCACATGTGCAAGAATGTTTGCGGCAGCCCTTTTTGTAGTGGCTAGAAACTGGAAACTAAATGGATGCCCATCAATTGGAGAGTGGCTGAATAAATTATGGTATATGAATGTTATGGAATATTATTGTTCTGTAAGAAACGATGAGTAGGACGACTTCAGAGAGGCCTGGAGAGACTTGCATGGACTGATGCTGAGTGAAATGAGCAGAACCAGGACATCATTATACAGGACTATATGATGATCTATTCTGATGGACATGGCTCTCTTCAACAATGAAATGTTTCAAACCAGTTCAAACTGTTCAGTGAAGAAAGCCATATACACCCAGAGAGAGGGATGTGAAATGTGGACCACAACATAACATTTCCATGCTCTCTATTGATGTTTGCTTGCATTGTGTTTCCTTTCTCTGATTTTTCTTTCTTGTAGATACAATTTTTCTTGCACAAAAATTATGTGTGGATATATGTATATATATATATATTCAATTTGTCAAGTATTTTAACATAATTAACATGTAGTGGATATCCTGCCATCTAGGGGATGGGTGGGGAGTGGGGGGAGAAATTTTTAATGGAAAGCTTTGTAAGGGTTAATATTGGAGAATTACCCATACATATGTTTTTCAAATAAAAAGTTGTAATAATAAAAAAAATAGAGATACAGCTATGTATGTAGAGAGAAGGAGATGAATTTGAGAGAAATTGTGAAAGAGAAAAGGCAAATTCTGAGTCATTTGAGTAGAGATGATAATCGAGCCTAGAAGAAACACCAAAAAAGAGAAGTCCAGAACAGAGCCTTGGGGAAATAAACATTTAGGGGATGTGAGCTGAACAACAAATTGTTAAAGGTAACTGAAAAGGAGTTCAGATAGGTAGGAGGGAAACCAGAAGAGAGTAGACTCAGAGAAGTCAAGGGGGAAATTAGGAAAGGGTAGTCAACAGTGTCAAAAGTTATAGATATTGAGAATTATGAGAACTCAAACAGTCACTGGATTTAACAATTAAAAAGTCAGGGAAACCCTGGAAAGAACAGTGATAGTTATGTGGTGGGCTTGAAAACCTGGTTATGGGGTAGAGGGGGAAGGAGTGAGTGGTAAAAAAATGGAGGCAAGGAGAGAAGAGTTTGGCAGTGAAAAGGGAGAAAGAGAAGACAACAATTCAAGGAAACAGCAGGATGAAATAAAGATTCTGCTCCCCCCTTTACCTTTTTTTTTCTCCTTCCTTTACCTTTTTAAATAATATAGGAGATCTTAGTATATCTGTAGATGACAAGGAAGAATACAATGGAAAGGGATAGACTGAAGAAAAGAGATGGGGAACAAATGATGAGGAGAGGGCCCAAAAGATGTGGAAGAGAATGGGATCAAGGAAAGGGGAGGGGTTAACCTGGAAAATTGAGACTGGGACAAAAGGAAAAGAAAATGAAGATACAGAGGGCTTTTAATACATTGGAGTAAGGGAAAGAAAGGAGATTACAAAGGAATGGTCTAAATTTTCTCTATAGAAGGTGGAGGAAAGAGGTGTCAGGAGAAACATGAAAAGAGAAAAAGATTTGGAACTGCTCTAAGGACAGTAAAAGTCAATCAGGGAAGAATAAAAGATTTGCCTTGTAGCTGTGAGAGATCAATTTAGACTAGATAATATGAATTTATAGTGGACTCAAGTGGCTGTTAGGTGCTCTTTTATAGTCGTCTTTAGCAGTTTGGGAATGGAAGCAGAGAAGGCGGGTGTCAGGGTTGACAATTAGCTGGTATGAATGATAGTGAGAAAACTACACAAGAGATTCAAGGACAGAGGATGGTTCATGGTCAACTTTAAGTTCAAGACTTTAAAGAAAGTGAGATCAAAGTATCAGTGATAACTTAGGAAAACAGAGGCTGAAATGATTAGAAATCACAGAGGAACTGGTCAGAATAGAGTAAAAGATGCCAACAGCTACATGTATGATAGGAAGAGAAGCTGGGCTGGTACAAGTCCTGAGATTACAAAGGAGACAATATGGAAAGCCTCCAGTATGTTAGGTAGAGAACACATGGGAAAACAGGACCAAGAGTTGCATAGGATGGGTAGACATAAAAATTGTGAACTGCATAGTTGAGAGGGAATCCAAATTGAAGAGGTCACATATCTGATAAATTTGATTTAATTAATCTGATTAATAGTTAGGTGGTCTTCTGCAGAAATAGGATCTAGATTATTTACTCTCCTAGATTATTATTCTCCTAGAACTGCTATCTGGAATTTTTGGTTTGGAGATATTTCACCTGGAACTTCCGGCTCAGCACCCATAGAAGTATATTAGATGTATTTACAAAGAAAAGAAAGACTGGTTTCATCAGTTATCTGATCTTTGCACTTATCTATGTTCAGATATTTTTGTGTGTGTTATTTTCTTTTCCATTATTGTGAATTCTTCTTACTTTGGTCTACATTACTTTATACAAATACCAACACCAGGTTGGGTCTGGTTGGGTCCAGCCCCTACCATTTGATCTCTTCTCTGGATCATAGTTTTGATCCAACTATCTTAATGTAGATGAATTTTGGCTGGCACTAATTTCAGGATACTTTAGTTTCTATTTCCACTCCCTATTTTTCACCTAGGCTCAAAGAAACACCATAAGTGTTAACCAAGCCTTATTTTAACACCTCTCCCCTTGCCTTGCCTCAAGAGTTCTGCCCTATTTCTGATCCTCTGCCATGCCAAACAGGTTCCAGAGAGACTTGGGCCAAGTGTGGGAGGTCATAAGAAGAATGTGTTTTTTGAGAGGTGGGTTCTGTTACTGTATCCTTCTCATAATAAATCAGAACCCGGAAAATCTTTTCCTAAAGGAACTCGTACACATTATAGTCAGGTTCCAGAGGATAATTAACACAGTGGACATTCTGGGTAAAGAGCCTTTTGTGGACAGAACTGGAAACCTAACCATTGTATTACATTTGTTTCTACAGATGAAAAGAATTTCTTGAGTTACAAACATCCAACTGATAAACTTCTGGGATATTATGGAGAATTCTAATCCAAATGACTATATATAAGCTTGGCTGATCCTGCTTCCAAGATACTTAGTTTCTATATCCACGCCTCAGTTTTCACTTACACTCTAAAGAACATTGTCCCAAGACCCACTTTCTTTACTTCGGTGGAACTCCTATCTTAGTCTTTTTATTGGACCCCTCCCTGTCAAAAGGGTCAGAGCCATGATCCTGCACCTCAAGTAACCCAGCCTGAACCTTGAAGCTTATTAAGCTGTTACTCAAATAATGCACTATTCCTTTTGGAGAAAGAAACCATGATACTTCACGTTTATACATGACTCTAAGAGAAGTAAGCCATGCTACCTCTAAACCATAGCGTTTCTACGTCATTTTCCATGAAAGGCTTGGAGTTACTCTCTAGGGGTAGGCAAAAGTAAAATGTTAAGGAACAGCAGTAAAGAAAGGAACTGATTAGAATAAGAACTCAAAAATGACCAAAGTCCACTTCTCTGAGATGGCATTTACAGACTCAAGAAGGTTACTGAACCTGATGGCTCTGGATGCTTTCATTTGCTGAAGCAGGAAGACAGTCACATGTTCTGAATACATTCATGCTAGCAGAAGCTCCAAGTGTCTGAAATTCTTACTGAGAGCAGCCCCCCCTCCATTTTTTTGTACTGTTGGACCTGGGAGATTTGGCATGTAAATGTTCAAGTCCCTCGCTAAGCTATGCTGATACAAGTTTTGATGAGGCAAGAAAAGGAGAAGCACAAGTACCTACCACAGGCGACGGCCCAATAGATTTGAGAGTCCTGAGTCTGATGAAGGATTCGATAAGGGGCGACTCTGGCACTGGAATCCAAGACAACATCCAGTGTTCCCACAAGAAGACCTGGGAAATAAGGTGGAGAGGAATGTGACTGGGGATTCAACTGGTCTATGTCCCTGCTCCAGCTACATCAAATGCTATTACAGATGGCCTGATTTCATGAGCTGAAAGAACAGGAGGGATCAAATGAGATAATGTGTACTAAGACACTTTGTGAACTATAGATTGCTGTACAAATATACATTAATCAGTATCTGTTCCTTGGCCCAGGTAACCAGGACAAATAGCTGTCATTTTCTGTTTAAAAGTCTCAAAGGAGGGCCACTCTTTAGCTTCTTTCAGGTTTCACTTCAGTGTAACTGAACCCTTGGAACCAGGAAAATCTTTCTTTTATAGAAAATGATAAGGTTCTCCTGGATCCTTCCAACGTTTTCAGTCTTTTTACACTTTATTCTCCTCCTTGCCCTTGAGGATCCAGCTCCACTGGCTTCCTTGTTCCCCCACATGTCCCAACCCTACCTTTCCTCTGGCTGTCCCCCAGGCCTGAAATGTCCTTTCTCCTCACCTGTCTCCTGTATTCCCTTTCGATTCAGCTCAAATCCCACTTTCTGCAGGAGGCCTTTTCTATTTGTGCCTGCTACTGGTTCTTTCCTTCTGAGATTCCCTTCCATTTAGTCTCTATTTGGTATATGTGTAATTATTTGTATGTTCTCTCCTTAACAGAATGTGAACTAGGACAGGGACTGTGTTTTGCCCTTTTTTGTTTCCTCACTGTTTAGCACAGTGCCTGGCACACTGTAAGTGTTTAATAAATGCTTGATTTAGAGCTAGCTCAATTGACTGGTATACATTGTCTCTCATTCTATACAACTCATTGATTTGAGTCCATTTATTTTAGCTCTTTCTAAATGATTCCTTTAAACTTTTTTTCTAACAACCCACATCTCTGTTAAAAAAAGCAAAAAATAAAAATAAAAATAAATCCCCAAACCAACCATTTTTTTTATTGATGCTTTTTTGCTCTTTCTGACATCAAAATCACTTTTCAATTATTCTATGTTCCCTATACCCTCTTTCTCCCTCCTATCACTATAGACTTTTCCCCTGTAATGAAGATTATACAGGTCAAACAAAATAAGCCAACATATTGATTATATCTGATGATAAATGCTTCATTTCCCAGTTACAGTCTATTACTCTGCTGAGAAAAAGAAAGGGTGTTTCCCTGTCAAAATCCCAATTTTTCTTTTTGTTATATTTCTGTATTTATTTAAAATTTGGTGGCTTCATAAAGGTAGAAGTCAGTTTTTTTCTGACCATTCTTCCAACACAAATGAGTTTAGTGATAATTTATTATTCTAGCACTTACTTAGGACCTAAGGTTGGGTTTCCACAGAAATTAATTTTCTAGATCATCAAATCTCATCCCTTTAACTATTGAAATTCACACTATGAATGGAAATGTTCTAAAACGTAATACATCCTTGTCCTTTTAAGCAGAATTTTGAGCACAACCTTTTAAGAGTATGTAATAATTTTTATATTTTATATATGCTTTGCATAAAAATTAGACTGTTCTCAATGACTAAGGGTTATCATTATGAATAACAATGACTATGCCCTAATGAAATCATTCCTTCAAGGACTACTAAAGTGTAAGGAGCTCTTTGCTATGCCAAATAGCTTTGGACTGTATTAAGCTGTCTGTTTCTATCTCTTCCTGGCAATCAAATATCTCTCCTCACCATAATCTTTGTGCTCCCATTAGCTACTATTCCCACATCACCTAATTATTCATTCAACACTTTTAAGAGCCTATTACACAGAGACCACTTGCTAGATAAGGGATATAGTTTAGATAAAATATGATCTGTCTTCACAGAGCTCCTGGTCTATTAGGGGAAAAAAAACACAGAGAACTGTACTATGTAATATTATCTAATTTCATTGAAGAGTTGAAAAACAAAATAGTATTAGGTGTTAAAAGGTCATTATGACCAAGAAGGAGGACATCTAAGAGGAAGTACCGTTTTAACTGGGTTTTCAATAAAGGTTATGCAGGAATATGACAATAGACAACAGAGAGAGCATCCAGGATAATACTGGAGGAGGGAAGCCCAGATGGTTTTCTGAGGCACAAAGTGCATGCTGATCTGAAGGTCTTTGCTTAATTTTGATTTCTGATGGTATAATTGTATAATTCATATATTTGAGAAATCTAGATGTTTGACATGTGGAAAAGTAGGAGTGTTAAAAATGCTGTATTTCTCACTATATAACTACATTATAATCAGAATCTCATCTCTAGTATTCATTTGTTATACGTATAATTGATTAGTCTTTTTCTTTTCCTGTAATATTGGCATGGAAGCATGTACTACTTAAACAACCAGGTTGAATAATGAATATAATTTGAATTTGAATGTTTAATTTTAGTTATAATAATTATATGTAAAATATGGGTAATTGTAATGGCCCAATGGGAACATAGAAATATATACAAAAATACAATAAACAATGAAGATCTAATGTGATCACTTCATGGGATATTATTTGTAGAGACTGGGACCCAGCTATATATTACCTTCATTTCTAAAGGATCCTAAGCACTTCTGAGATATCTATCAGCATTCACTTCGTTATTTGATTCTTTAAAAAAATAATTTTTTAGGCACCTGTGTTAGGGAAAGTTTAGATAATACATAGTTGTATAAGAAAGGCAAATAACTAAAAAAAAAACCTATGAGATATAAGAGCAAAGAGCTATATGAAGTTCAAGGTCATTACCAACAACAGGATGGGTAGAGATGAGCAGGGCACTTAGTATTGGAAATATATTAAAAAAACAAACAACCCCCCCCAAAAACAAACAACAAATCCACAACCCCAAATCCCCAATTCAATCCTTTTAGCTTAAAACTAGAAATTCACAGCCTACCATCTTAACCAAATGATGTTCCAAAAATTTAGCGGGAGCTAAATCAATCAATCAAATCTGCAGAAAGAATTTCGGGGAGTAGAATGCAATTAGCTGGTTTGAAATCTGCCTAGATTCTGGAGCTAACACTTCAATATTTGCAGGCAATTAGCATGGAATTTTCACAAAAAAAGTTCAAGTTCCTCCCCTAATTGTTACGTCCAGGCTACGAGGTTCACAAGGGGACAGATGCTATACCCTTGACATCAGAAAGAAGCGACAGTGGACTGAGAGACAGAAAACTACAAAAAATTCTCACAGGGAATGTACCTGCGGCATCAGAGAGCCCAGGAACCTTCCCTCCTCCGCATCTCCGAGAGGAACCCAGCCTTTTGTTCGGGGGTTTTAGCCACAAAACTGAATACAAAACAGGCCTGCTGACTGAGAGGGCTCCAGTTTTATGTCAGGAGCGGGAGGAGAGAGGAATTCCTGGGCTCAGTGGTACCAAAGACAGAACTCGGGTGTGGGTCCGGAGGCCTGGGTTTGGGGTTCTCTGCAGTCGGGGCTGCTTTTGATCACGGGCAAGGGACTTCTCCTGTCCGGAGCTTAATTTACCCATCAATGAGCACCATCTCTAAATAATCTTTCGGCTCTCGATTCTACCCGGGGTTTGGGTGTGGGCAATGAGGCCCCAGCGGGAGCAGCGGGATCCCGAGGATCCAGGGAGTCTGTACCAACCTCTAGTCCTCCCACAGCCCCAGCAAGTCTCCAGATGTTATCAGCCCCGCCCCCTCCCATTACCCCTTTAAACCGTAGGTTCTCGTCCCTCCTCTCCCCTCGCCCATCCCCAGGAGTGCCTGGACCCCTCCTCCACCAGTGCGCGTCTCAGACCCAGGGGCTTCCCCTTCCGCTCTCCAGCTGTCCAGCTGCCCAGCTGCCCCGGCCCTCACCCGTGAGGCCTCCGCCCTTGCCGTGGCCGCGGCGCCGCTGCAGCAGGAAAAAGGGGTTGGCGCGCTCTGTCACCCACAGTGCATTAGCCACTAGCACCTCTTCCGGGCTCAGCCACATCTTGCCGGCCCGGAGCCCCCAGGGCTCCCCAAAACAGCAGGAGCGCTCGGGCTCGGGCCCGGCCCAGCTCCCGGAGAAAGCGGAAGCACAGCAAGCGGGAGCACAGGAAAGAGCGCGGGAGCGAGCGCGACAGAAAGCGAGCGAGGGCGAGCGCAGCAGAGCGGAGCCCGGAGAGAAGAGCCACCGGAGCCCGGGACCCAGCGCTCGCACAGCGCCCTCTGGGGGCCTCCAGAAGCGACCCAGCCGGACGGAGCTCCGCAGCCTCGGCCTCGCCCCCTCCCGCCCGCCCCTTGGCTCTCTTTCCCTGTCTCCTCCCCCTCCCTTTTCTTTCCCCTCCTTCCCTTCTCTTCTTCTCCTTCCCTTTCCCTCTTCTTCCCTTTCCCTCTTCTCATCTAATCCCTTCTTCTTTTTTCCTTCCTTTCTCCTTCCCTTCTCTTCCCTCTCCCCTTGACTCTCTATCCCCTCTTCCCTTTTTTCCCCTTCCCAAACCCCTTCCCTTTCCTTTCCCCTTCCCCTCCTTCTCTAGCCCCTTCCTTATCTTCCTGTCTCTCCTTTTCCTCCTTCTCCCTTTTTGACCACTCCCTTCCCTCCCTTTCCTCTCCTTTTGACCTTTTCTGTCTCCTTTTTCCTTCGTCAGCCTTCTCTTCCTCTAATTCTTTTCACATTGTACTTGTCCCCAGCTCCTTCTCTTTCCACCTTTTCTCTTTCCTATTTCCCTCCTTCTCTTTCTTCACCTTTCTTCGGCAGATCAGGGAGTAGCGCAGCCATCTTGTGTTCTCAGATAGATGTCTTAGAGTGGTGAGATCTTGAGGCCATGCCCTGGCCCCTGATCTTTGCCTTCCTCAATTAAATTCCATTGGATTCAGCAAACATTTATTATGTACCTACTGTGTGCAGGGTGCCATGCTTTATCGGGGAAGACAGGGATGGAAAATAGCACTCCCAAGAAATTTACAACCTTTAAGGGGCCTCTGTGTCGTATAGAAAAATGTATATGATGGGGCAAAAGAGAAATCCGATAACTGCTCTAGGAAAGGTGAAATAGGAGATCATATTTAGTAGGAAAGCGATCAGGAAAGATTTCTTCGAAAAATTTGAGCTGAGCTGGGCCTTGAAGAAAGTTGATTTCAATCACACCTTGTATATAATAAGTGGTTAATGAATTGTTAGTTGAAATAAAGAGCTTGTAAGGAGAGGGTATGTTCCAGGAATGCATAAAAGGAGTCTGTCTTTCCAGGGTTATTATGTATCATTCCACTTCTTCTACTTGAGGCCTTCTTTAGTTACAATATTTCATCTCCTATCTTCACAAATGTGCATAAACTGACTCCTATGACTGGAACATGGGCCCTTCTCATCTCTTAAAATCCCTAGCTCCCTTCAATGTTCAGTGTAAGTATTGGCCAGCCCCTGGAAATCTGTAGATCCCTACCCTGTTCTAACCGGCATTTTCTAACTGCCCCCAAGAAGAGGGTAGGGGTGCTGGGAAAACTCGGACCAACAAGGTGACCATTAAATAAAATGAGATGCTTATTTATTCGGAGTTTATAATTATATTTCAGGACATATTTCAGGAATTATAATTCAGGATAATGCTCTGAGAAAAAGGGGATTCTTATAAAGTATAGTTGTGGGAAACAGGAGAGCATGTAGTTGGGATAAAACAGCCAAATTTCAGGCAGTATAGAGAAAAGAGAGAGGGAGAGGGCAGGAGAGAGGAAGAGAGAGAAAGAATGAGAGAGAAAGAAAGAAGGGGGGAAAGGAAAGACAGACATACACAGCAAGAGAGACTAGAGGAAGGGAGGGAAAGAGGGAGAGAAGAGACAGAAAAAGGAGGAGGAAGAGAAAGGAAGGGGGAAGAAGAAGGGAGAGGGAAAGAAGGTAAGGAGCAGAGAAAGGAGGAGGAGTAGAGAGGAGAAGGAAAGAAGGAGACAGAGACAGAGAGAAATGAATCTGAGTCTGCAGAAGTGTCCTTGTGATTAATTATCTTTTTCCAGGAGCAGGGGTGGTTAGAAACTGCTTGGGGTATAGTAGGGGTCCTGAGATTCCCAGGGGTTAAGTGTACCATTTCTCACATTAGGCATTTTCTGCTCCTCCTCCCCCAGGTGGTCCCTAAAATCTCCTTGTATATACTTTTATGTATATGCTTTTCCCCTGATAGAATATAAGCTCCTTAAGGGTAGGGGTTGTTTACTTTTGTTTTTGTGTTATCTATATAGCACATTGTAGAAGTGATTATTAGAGGTTTGATGACTTATCAACAGGGCTCTGTTTGGGAGATAGCTTAGTTATGGGGAACTAACTCATTTCCTGTCCCTTAGTGTACCTGAGATCTCTGTCATTTTTGGTGCATAAATTCTGTCATAATTCAGCCTAAGGACCACATGGTTATTAGTTAAAGCTTTGAGAGTTAAAGAAATTGTCAAAGGAATGATCTTAGGGAGAGAAGAGGACTAGAGAACAGAACTTTGGGGGACATCCACACTTAGGGTCCAGGAGGACCAGGGAGGGATATTGAGAAAATGTTTGACAAGAAGCCTCTGGTCAACAGTATCAAACACCTTTTGTGAAAAATAGCCCCGAATTTGTCCAAGATATTAGAAAATGTTGATAAGGGAATCCTGGCAACGTGGGCTCCCTAAATCATGAGGTTGTAAATCTGTTCCCCACCTCACATGGTTCTCTTAACTTTCATATCCAGTATGCTATTTGAGCAAATTTGACCTCAAATTTATAGGCAAGTAAATAATTTAATTAGATTAGTAAAAATATGGTAATACCAAGGACCTTTAGATACTTATATTATGGAGTGGAACATTTCCAATCACTTTCCAGTTTCAATACTACTTTCAAATTTAATCTTTTTAGTTGGTCATGTTGTAAGGGGGAAAATAATGTTCACTTATTTAATAAATGCCTCCTGAATTATGACATTGTGGATGTGGAGAGTGGTGTTAGCAGTTACTTCCTATCTTTTTAGGGAAACAGGTGACTAACTGTGCAGGGAATGATCACAGTTATTCCAACACTGACTAACTAGTGGATAGGTGCCAGAGTTTGCCACTAGCATCATACTATAATTTTTAAAAAATTATTTTTAAAATAATTTTTTTCTGGCTATATAGGCATATTAACTTTTAAATGGGAGAGAAAAATCAGAACAAAAGGGAAAAACCATGAGAGAAAAAAAATAAGTGAACATAGCGTATGTTGATTTACGTGGAGCCCTCTTCTGACTAGAAATGTTAAGATGATTCTTTAAGATTCTCCTTTAATAAATTTTCTTTGATAACTGATTTTCAGTGTCGAGTATATTTCTAACATCATGGGTTTGACCATTTATTGTATCTGTGTAAGTGTCTCTCTAAGCTCCTGTTCAATCCACATTAATAACTACTTGCTAGATATTTCCATATGGATATTCCATAGGCAGGGGTGTATTGGCAAATATTTATCAAATTTATCAACTAATTTTCAAAAAAATTTGTTTAATCTGTATTATTATCATCTCTATCACTTTCTTAAATCTTAAAACAATGAAGCAATAAATTAAATCCTGATTTGTAGCATTTGCCGATTTCTGAAGTATAAATGTTCAAAATTGAACAATTGGCTCAGGTGATCTGGTTCAAACTGGGACTAGTACATCCATAAGCATCTCAAACTCAAGATGTCCAAAATAGAACTAATTGCCTTTCCCTCTAAAATCTCCTTTCCCTATTTCTGTTGAGAACATCACCATTCTTCCTGACACCCAAGTTTTCAGCCTCAGAATCAATTTGAATGCTTTGCTTCCCATAGTATCTAAACAAATGCCAAAGCTTGTTGATTTTTGCTTTCAAGACAATTCTCAAATTCATAGTCTTCTCTCCATTCATATGATCACTACCATGTATTAATCTCTCCTCACTTTTTACCTAGATGGTTGTATGTCTATTGATCCCCTGATTTTCAATCTCTGTCCTTTTGAATCTTTCCTCCACACACAACTACCTCTGGTACAGGTCTGATCATGTTCTTCTGTTCAAAAAGCTTTAGGGACTCCTATTGATGCTACACTAAATTATGTGTGGTATTTAAGGTCTTTCACAACCTGATTCCATACTGATTTCACATAATTCCCCCTTCAGGCACTCTATGCTGATCAAATTGACCTCCTGGCTCTGGTCTAGACATGGCATTTTATCCTCTTGGCTCTGTGCCTTTCCTCAGGCCTTTCCTTCATGCTTAGAATGTTCCTCCTTACCTCCTTAGAATCTCTAAATTACCCCAAGATTCAGCTCAAGTGCCATTTCTTTTTTTAAAAAAAAATTTCAGTAGTATTTTCTTTTTCCAAATACATGTAAAGATAGTTTCTAACATTCATTTTTCTAAGACTTTGTGTTCCAAAGTTTTCATCCTGCCTTTACCTTTCCCCTCCCTGAGACAGCAAGTAATTTGATATAAGTTAAATATGTACAAGTCTTTAAAAATATTTCCATATTTGTCATGCTGTGCAAGAAAAATCAGACCAAAAGAAAAAAAAAACCACAAGAAAAACAAACAAGCAAACAAAAAAGGTGAAAATACTATGTTTCAATCCCCGTTCAGTTTCCATAGTTCTCTCTCTGAATGCAGATTGCATTTCCCATCCCAAGTCTATTGAAATTGCTCAAGTGCCATTTCTTACAAGAGGCTTTTCCTGATTCTCTCAGTTGTGAGTACCTTTCTCCCATTACTTTTTTTTTTAAATTTTATTTTATTTGCATAACATATGTGTGGGTAATTCTTCAACAATAACCCTTACATAGCTTTCCGTTACAAATTTTTCCCCCCAACTCCCCACCCCTCCCCTAGATGGCAGGATATCCACTACATGTTAATTATGTTAAAATATTGGCAAATCAAATATATGTATACATATTTCCAAACTTATCATTGTTGTGCAAGAAAAATCTTATCTACACAAACGATATATCAGATAAAGGAAACACAATGTAAGCAAACATCAATCAAGGAGTATGAGAATGTTATGTTGTGGTCCACATTTCGCATCCCTCTCTCTGGGTGTATATGGCTTTCTTCAGTGAACAATTGGAGGTGGTTTGAAACATATCATTGTTGAAGAGAGCCATGTCCATCAGAATTAATTGTCATATAGTACTGTTGTTGCCGTGTATAATGATCTCCTGGTTCTGCTCATTTCACTCAGCATCAGTTCATGTAAGTCTCTCCAGGCCTCTCTGAAATCATCTTGCTGGTCATTTCTT
>JAJPUD010003329.1:162640-185746 GCA_023553655.1 Myrmecobius fasciatus | reverse complement strand
TTTCTTTCTTTCTTTCTTTCTTTCTTTCTTTCTTTCTTTCTTTCTTTCTTTCTTTCTTTCTTTCTTTCTTTCTTTCTTTCTTTCTTTCTTTCTTTCTTTCTTTCTTTCTTTCTTTCTTTCTTTCTTTCTTTCTTTCTTTCTTTCTTTCTTTCTTTTGTAAGGCAATCAGGGTTAAGTGATTTTCCCAGAGTCACACAGCTACTATGTGTCCAGCTAGTAAGAGTCAAGTGTCTGAGGCTAACACATAGTAGCTGAACTCAGCTACTGAACTCAGGTCTTCCAGACTACATTCTATCCACTGTACCACATCATTGTCCCCTATAAATAATAAAAATAACTTTGTAAAATGCTAATAGATGCCAAATAATCTGTTGATATGGAGAAAATGACATGGGATGGAGGCTCATGAGCAACAATAATAAAAACTCCAACTCTTTAAAGTTATAAAACCTTGAAGGGAAAATAATCAATTGCCTTCTGGGGATCCAACTTTCTAGTGAGAGTAGGGGTTAGATGACTAAGTCCACAGGGGGCTGCTAGAGCAGTGGAACTACAGGAATCTGTCAGACACTGAGAAAAGGATCAAGACTTGGGAATTTTACATCTGGGCCCAATCTTGTGGAGCTAAACAACTGACTTGGGGGCTTTTGTACTCTAAATTGAATAGGCACCAAGAGTAGTAAATAGAAATAGATTCAAGAGAGCAATAAATTTGGGGAAGCATAATTGTAAAAAATATAAAAAATGGCATAATAGAGATTTGATTACAATTCAGTCAACCTGAAGAAACTGTCAGGCATCTATCAGAGATTGTAAAGAGTTTCTATTTTATTTACATGAAAATACTTCACAGGCTCAAGCAATTACAAATAAATGAACTGAGTATATTTTGGGGTACATAGCTTTTAACTTCTCAGGAAAGCAGAAGACAAGATCTATGCAATAAGAGGAGCAATGTTACAAATATGCTACAAAGATAAAAAGAACTCAGGAGTGGAGGAAGTAAATTGGTTTGTTCACAGGAATTAGGGAGGAGTTTGATAGCTCAGAGGAAGGGATCAAGAAGGAACCAGGTGTACTAAAGAGTTCTCTCCTAATTTCACTCTATACAAACAGACCAGTCTGGAATTTGGTTATGACTAATAATAACTGGATAGGTTTCTTCCTGATAAGAGAAGAGAATAAACTAGTTTCTTTTCTTTTTATTCCCTGAGGCAATTGGGGTTAAGTGACTTGCCCAGGGTCACACAGCTAGGAAGTGTTAAGTGTCTGAGACCAGATTTGAATTCAGGTCTTCCTGACTTCAGGGCTGGTGAAATAGGCTAGTCTCAAAGTCTGTACTTCTTTGACTAATTACCATCAGAACACTGAAGTTCAATATTCTCATCCTTTTCTCCCCTTGATCTTTCTTGATTCCTTTTCTGTCATCTTTTGTGTACAAAGCTTGCTTCTCTCCCAACTAAATAAGTGGAAGCCATTTTGATCCAAGGATGCTGATAAGATCCCTCTAATGGGGAGAGGTGGAATGGGGTGTTTTCTCTCCTTGGGAGGCAGCAGCAGCAGCAATTAGGCTCTCTGACTGCTATAGCAGCTTCCCACCTGTTTGTTTCTCCTCTAAGTCAGACCAGATGGCAGGCAGAGCAGTCAGTTTCTCATGCCTGAAATGCTAGACAGGGCTATGTGTGGGCTTAGAGTGTTGGCGTGGGGATGGAAAAGACTGCTTAAGAAAGAATATCTTCCCAGGCCACTAGAATTTATTTCCAATCCTCCCTTTGAGCTGAGCTCTGAGTTTACAAATCAAGTCCCCTGGCTGGAGATTATTTTTGCTGTATCTCATATTCATACATTTGAACTTTTTTATGAGACAGCCCCAGTCTTTCCCACCTTCTCTCTCCCATAAATTCAAAAGTGTCTCTGTTCTCTCAGTCTAGATCTCCAGTGGCACACTGGGGCTGACTTTTTTCCTATATTCTTAGTTGCTATATTTGAGAATGATTTTCCTGATTTCCCCCTCCTTTTCTGAGCAGAATCTCTTTGAGAACTCAACTTTTGTTTGTCCATAGGTTCAAATGCATAGCCTGTCTTCTTCCAAGTCCGTCCTTCCCTCTCCTTTTCTCTTTAGATTCAGATTCCTGGATTATAGTGCCTAGAGCTGACCAAGTGTAGAGAAAATGACATATGCTAAGAGCAAGGTAACTCTTAGCCTCATGGTAAGCTCGTCAGCAGAGACCCCTTTCCCATCTTTAGTCTCTCACAAAATTCACTTAACTTCAGCCAAGTTCTTTTATTGTCTCAGTTTTCTTCTTCTTCTTTTCTCCTCCTCCTCCTTTTCCTTCTTCATTTTTTTCTTCTTTTTCATCTTCTTGTTCTTCCCTTTCTTGTTTTTTCTTGTTTTTGTTTTTCTCCTCTCTCTTCTCTTCCTCCTCCTTCCCTTTTTTCTCTTTCTCTTCTCCTGCCCTTCTCTCGTGCTCCTTCTGTTCCTGCTTTTCCTCTCTTCCTCTTTGTTTTTCTCAGGATTTGAGATTTGTTTGTGTAGGTAATTCCCAGGAGGAAACTCCCACTATCAATGAAGTTCTGCAAAGGGTCTTAGAGAGTTCCATGGAGGCACTGAGAGGTTAGGTGAGAGAGGAATCATAGATCCAGAGCTAAAAGGGAGGTTTGAGAGAAGTGAGGTCAATGTCTTTGTTTAACATATGAGCCTGAGGCTGGGGGCCCAAGAACACATAAGGAGGAAGCCTCAGTGGAATCTGAACACTGCTCCTTTGATTCTAGATTGATGCTTTACTTACTACATTACAGTCTCCATCACAGATAGTGTTAGTGTAGAGAGGGTTCTTGAATCCAGGTCCATGGGGTCAACTGAATAACAAGGCTCCTTTCTCTTTCCACTTTGGGACAGCTAGGTGGTGCAGTGGATAAAGCGCCAAACCTGGAGTCAGGAAGTCCTGAGTTCAAATGTGGCCTCAGACACTTACTAGCTGTGTGACTTCATCCTGCTTGTCTCAGTTTCCCCATCTGTCAAATGAGTTGGGAGAAGGAAATGGCAATCCCCTCCAGTAATTTTGCCAAGAAAACCATAAATGGGGTCACAAAAGGTCAGTCATAACTGAAATGACTGAACAGCAGCAACAATAAAAGAAAACCCCGCTCCTTCATCTACTGGAACTTTTAGTTTTTATTGGTGTATAAAAAGATCTGGGGTAGCTACTCAGGGTACAATCTCCATATCTGCCACCAGATGGCATCCCGAACCTAAGCCATCCCCGATCTGAGTCTCGGGTAGGAGGAGGAGGACCTAGTCGGGCAATTCCTTGGCCCGGCGTGGGTTGGACCTTTCTATATTTTCTCCGGCTTCAGCCCTGGGTTGATTCAGTGGATTCGCACCCAACTTGAACCGGAAGCAGGTTATTAAATTTTTGGTGTGAGCATTTACACCTCAGAAATCAGCAAACGCTACAAATTAGGGCATGATTGATTGTTTTGAGGACTGACTAGATCTGCGAAAGTGATGTAGAAAATGTTTATCATGCAGATTAAATTTAAAAGTGTGGTGACTAAGCCCGCAACCCAACTCCCCCAACCCTCTCCTCTCAGTTTAACATTGACCAGTATGCAGCTGGTACGCCCACGGAAACGAATTAGTTCCTGGTATCAATTCACTTTTCTTTGTCTCCATGCTATTCCCCATTTTGAGTGACTGAAAATGTAGATTAGAGCACTTTTGCTGAATGAAAGGGAAAAGTCTGGGATTAAAACTAAGGAAGGTTTCTATCTTTAGCACTTCTCACTTCTCCATCTTCTCTGAGTTTTCAAGTGCTCATTTAAGAATAATTTTCCAACGATTTTTCTTGCACAACAACGATAAGTGTGGAAATATGTGTACATATATTCGATTTGTCAAGTATTTTAACATAATTAACATGTAGTGGATTTCCTGCCATCTAGGGGAGGGGTAGGGAGTAGGGAGGAAAAATTTGTAACAGAAAGCTTTGTAAGGGTCAATGTTGAAGAATTACCCATACATATGTTTTGTAAATAAAAAGTTTTAATAAAAAAATTAAATAATTAAATAATTAAATGCCATGAAAGAATAATAAAAAAATTATTATCCATTTTATTTTAAAATATGTTTTTATTTCGTGAAATATTTATTTTTTTTATTATTATTTTTTTTGGCTGAGGCAATTGGGGTTAAGTGATTTGCCCAGGGTCACACAGCCAGGACGTGTTAAGTATCTGAGGCCAAATTTGAACTCAGGTCCTCCCGACTTCAGGGCTGGTGCTCTATCCACTATACCAACTAGTTGCTCCCAATATTTCTTAATTACGTGTAAAACAACGTTAACGTTTAAAAAAAAATTTTGAATTCCAAATTCTCTCCCTCTCTCCTTTTTCTATGCTTGTGAAGGCAAGGAATTTAATAAGATTATGCCTTTGAAATCCTGCACGTCCTTTTTGAAAGACAACCCTTAGCACCCACTTTCAAAGTCCCACCGGCAAACACTCTGCTTCTGGCTGGCTAGCTAAAC
Source organism: Myrmecobius fasciatus (assembly GCA_023553655.1). Classification (NCBI taxonomy): domain Eukaryota; kingdom Metazoa; phylum Chordata; class Mammalia; order Dasyuromorphia; family Myrmecobiidae; genus Myrmecobius; species Myrmecobius fasciatus. The sequence goes on along the minus strand of JAJPUD010003329.1, from coordinate 181,217 downwards.
AGCAAAAATCCAGTTCCAGCACCAGGGGTGCTGATTTCAGGGACGATCTTCGACATCTCCCAGAAGGTAGTGCTGGTCCCTGGGCAGGAGATGGTTCCAATCAAACTGAAAGGACTACCACATGAACTGCTCCCAGTAAAACCCCCTGGAGCTACGGTATCTTCTTCTGGTTAAAGCATAGAGTGTTGTCATTTTGGTCCTCTTGGAGAAGGAAGGACAGCAACCAACCAACCAAAGCATAGAGATTTTAATCTGCGTATACTTGATGTTCTTCTGATCGGTTCAATGTAAATTCCTTAAGTTCGGGGATTTTTGTTTTTATCTTCCGGCTTTATATCGAGTAGGTGTTTGTTGAGTTGTACTTTCTCACTGCCAAATTCAAGAAAGCAGACTGACTCACTTTCCTGTCTCCTCTTTGTGCCAGGTTGAGAACACAAAGGAGAGGATGGGATAGGGACAATTACAGAATAAAACCCAAATCATTTGCTTTTAAGTTTGGATCTTTGGGGCACATTCAGTCTTATTATTGGGAAATTACCAAATTTTTTCTTCCTGCCTCCCTAGTTGCTCCTTCTCTGTCTCTGTCACCAAATCATTTTTTTTCTCCTCTCTCTCAACTGTCTTCTTCCAATATCTCATCCAATTCAGCTATCATCTCAATGTAGATAACTTCCAAATCCATAATTCTAGCTCTAATCTCCAGTTCTTCTCCAACTCCTTATTATCCACCTTGCACACAATTGGGGCTTAATAAATGTTGGTTGAACTCTAAGAATTCTATCTTGAGGACCCACTGAGAACTTTAACTAAACACACTGAAAATTGAACTTATCCTGCATCAAAACTCCATCTTCTCTCAATTTCCCTCTCTTTGTTAATAACAATAACTTACATTTAAAAATTATGTTGATGAATTTTAATTCACCACATCATTCAAACCTTCAGGATACCTTCTTAAATGTATTATCTCTGAAAACAACATGTGAGAATAATCATGATTAATTATGTAGGCAGTTATATTTTAGATTTCCTGTTGTTACAAGAAAGAATGGGTATCAAAGTGATCATAAAAAAGATTAAAGAACCTACATGAATAAAATATTTGTACCAGCTCTTTTTGTGGTGGGGAATGACTGAAAAGTTATGGTATATGACTGTGATGGAATGCTTTTGTACTATAAGAAATTATGAGCAGAATGCTCTCAAAAAAGCTTGGAAAGACTTAGAGGAACTGATGCTGAGTGAAGTGAGCAGAACCAGGAAAACATTGTACACAGTAACAGCAACATTGTACAATGATCAGCTGTGATTGATTTTGCTCTTTTTGGGAATACAATATAAAAGAGATTTCCAAAAGACTCATGATGGCAGATGCTATCCACAATTAAAGAACTGATAAAGTCTGAATGCAAATCAAGATATATTATTTTCACTTTCTTTCTTTCTTTCTTTCTTTCTTTCTTTCTTTCTTTCTTTTTTTTTTTTTTGGTGTGTTTTTTCCCCCCTTTACAAATTGCAGTTGTTTGGCAAACAGTTTCTTCTTTCACAACATAACTAATATGGAAACAGGTTTTACATGATTGCACATATATGATCTATATAAAATTTCTGACCATCTCAGGGAAGGAAGAGGGTAGGGATCTAGAGAGAATATTTGGATCTTAATTTTTTATAGTAGTTGTTTTATTTTTCAAAATACATGCAAACATAGTTTTCAACATTCACCCTTGCAAAAATCTTGTGTTCCATATTTTTCTCCCTCCCTCCTCATCTCTTCCCTTCCTTAGATATCAAGTAATCTACTATAGCTTAAACATGTGCAATTCTTCTAAATATATCTCCACATTTATCATGCTACACAAGAAAAATCGATCAAATAGGGGGAAAAAGAGAAAAAAAAAGCAAGCAAATAACAACAACAAAAAAGGTGAAAATACCATATTGTGATCTACATTTAGTTTCCACAATCCTCTCTCTGGATGAAGATGGCTCTCTCCATCACAAGTCTATTGGAATTGGCCTTAATTATCTCATTGTTGAAAAGACCCATGTCCATCAGAGTTGATCATGAAATAATCTTCTTGTTACCACCAGGCAACTAGGTAAGACTATGAGTTGCAGGAAAAGATGCCCAGTCCACATGGATAGAGAAAGAGGCTTGGATCTCTCGAAAATAATAAAAAAATTCTTAGCATTAGTTAGTTAGCTAGATATATATGTTTTGCAGTACCTGCACTCTATATTGTGGTGTTACTTGTTCTTATGGCATTCTGTCAGCTGAGGTTCCTTCTTGGCTCATCACTAGCCTGGAGGTTTTCTATTTTTGTTGTGCTAACAGTTTTATTACCTCCTCTCACTGATCTTTCATTTGACTGAAGGGAAATTAGAGTCCTTTTATATCAGCCTAGAGCACCAGGAGGGGAATGGATGGAAAATCTGAGGAAGGAATACTAGGAATTGGAATGGTTTTCCTTGTGTTTGTTATATAGTTCTGTCTGGCCAAGGATGTCATAGTAATTTCTGACAGCAGACTTCAAAATTTAAATTTTCTTACTTATCTCTGCTCTGGTGATGCTGAATTTAACAAGAAGGGAAATATTCCTTAAAACATGAATTTTTAGAAATGTGAATTGTATTTTGATTAAATTCCTTAAGGACAAATTCAGTGGAAAAAAGCCACTCCAGTGTTGCTGGTGGATTTGGATTCCACCTCTTACATTTTTTACCCATGTGACTTTGTACAAGCCTCTTAACCTCTCTAAACCTCAGTTTCCTCACCTATAAAAGGAGGCATTAGACTAGATGTACCCAAGGTCACAGAATCATAGATCCAGAACTGGAAAAGATTTCAGAGATCATCTAGCTTAGTGCTTCTTAAACTTTTTCCATTCATGACCTCTTTTCTTCTGAGAAATGTCTATATGAATCCGAGTACATAGTTTATAAAATGGGTATACAAATCAAACATTCACTGATAACAAATCATAATTTCGGAACCTCTACATTCGGTTATAAGACCTCATATAGGGTCCTGAGCCATTGTTTAAGAAGCTGGGATCTAGTCCACCTTCTCCATCATTTTGTAGATGAACCTGAGGCAAGATTGATTAAATGGCTTTGCCTAAAAGGATGATACAGGAAAAAAAGTGGTAGAGGAAGGATTTGAATCTGGGTCCTCTGATCTCATCCCAGAGCTTTACTCTATAACACAATTCCTTTCCTATTAGGTCTTTTTGGAATCTGGTGATTTTAGCTTTGAGTTGCTGTTTTCTCTCAATCTTTCATCCTAAGATATAAGAAACTCAGTGTGCTACTTCCACGTTTTTGGTTGTCTGATATTTTATTATCGTTTTGTCATTGTTTAGAGCTTTGTTCCCACTAATAGGGTCTACCAGATCTTTAAAAAAAAAAAAAGCAATATGGGGCAACTAGTTGGCAAAGTGGATAGAGCATCAGCCCTGAAGTCAGGAGGACTTGAGTTCAAATCTGGCCTCAGACACTTAATACTCCCTAGCTGTGTGACCCTGGGTAAGTCCCTTAACCCCAATTGCCTTAGGGGAAAAAATAAAAAGCAATATGTCCAGGTCCCTGTCTAGGACAACTCACATTTCCTTTTTTTTTTTTTTTTTTTGCTGAGGCAATTGGGGCTAAGTGACTCAGCACTTGCTAAGTGTCTGAGCCCACATTTAAACTCAGGTCCTCCTGACTTCAGAGCTGGTGCTCTATCCACTGCATCACCTAGCTGTCCCACAATTCCTTTTTCTGTAGAAGGATTGCACCTCTGAGAGCAGAGACCCTTAGACCACCTTTTTGGCATCTTTTTCAGAGGGTTTTTAAGATATGAAGTTTATATTCACCTGAAGATGAATAGCTCTTCAGGGCTTTCAACTTTTCCTCCTGCTTTGCCCTTTCTTACTCTCCTGGACAAGCACAAGTTTGATGTGGCTATTTCTTTGTAATTCCAGTGATAACTGAGTCTCCTCAGGCTGTCAGAAAGGTGTGCAGCTGCCCTTCTGAAGCAAGAAATAGCCTTTTCATAATAATAACTGCATTTTGTATAGCACTCTAAGATTTGCAAATACTTTATATATATTATTATAGTTGATATTCACAACAATCCTCTTAGATGAATTTTTATTTTATAAATGAGGAAACTCAAGTTTGCCAAAGACCATACTGTTACTAAATGACTCAGGAAGAATTTGAACCTTCTGACTTCAAGACCAATTCTCTATTCACTACCCACTCTTTCCTCCCACTTCTTAGTATTTCCCTGCCATTGTAGATAGAAGATTGGGCTTGGAGTCAAGAACCCAAGTCAGGCTTGGATTCAAGTCCTGTCTGAAAAATATACTAGTTGTGTGCTAGTAGGGAATATACTTAATTTCTGAATGTTCCTGGCAACTCCTTGAGACTACATAGGTGAAGGGTGTTTCCAGACTGAGAGTTCCCAAAACAAGTAGAACTGTAGGCCTAGATTCTACCTTCTGTCCCTCCAGTCTCCTGATCCAAATAAGTGGTATGTTGTGCTGTTTAACTGAGGTACAATTATGTCTGAAAGGCTGAATAGCAGGGCTTGGATATACAATGCAGATGGTTCATGTATTTATCTGTAGTTGATCTATTTCCTCAAGGATTATAATATTAATATCTAGCACTTATAAAGTACTTTAAGGTTTACAAAGTATTTTAAAGATAGATATTATCTTATTTGATCCTTATCATCTCTATGTTATAGGAAACTGAGGCAGAGAGAAGTGATGGGCCCATGGTTATACAGCTAATTAGTTCTGAGATTAGATTTGAACTCAGGTTCTCCTATTTCCAGATGTAGTGTTCTATCTACTGATTCATCCAGTTGTTAGAACTGGAGCCTGGGGAAACTTCTGCTTGTGTTTTTGAAGGGGTCTGTATTTAGTAATCATTCAAACTTTGACAGACTTTTGTCACTTCTATAAACATCAGGTTAGAGAGGCAGCACAGGTGGTGGCAGTTTGCCTTTGCAACAGGAGGGAGGAAGAAGAGAGGGACTCTGAACCCCCTTGGCCTCCACCCACATCCTTCCCCACCACCTCCCACCACCTTCCTGCTCCCATTGCCCCTGCCTAGGGAGCCTGGCCTTCCAGTTATACCCAGTTCCCACATGGGGCCCTCAAATATCATCTAGATCAACTTCTTGTTTTACAGATGAGAAAAATGAGACTCAAAGGGGTTGAATGACTTGTCCACACAGGTAGTGAGAGGCAGAACCACTTCCATTAACTTAAAAAACTGTTCTTTCCATGATTCCAAGTTTCTTCCTCTAATACACACTCTATATAAACATACATTCACACAGTACCATGTACCACACATACATACACATGTATGCACATACACAAGCATATTTAAATACAAACATACAAACACACACATCCCTCTATCTCCTCTTTCCAAATTCTTTGCTGGGCAGGGAACCCTGAGTAGGTACGTGGTACAGTGCAGTTGGTGGATAGAGGGCCAGACCTGGAGCAGGAACACTTTTAGATCCTTACTAGGCAAGTCACTTAATCCTGTTTGCCCCAGTTTTCTCATCCATTAAGTGAATTGGAAAAGAGTAGGGCAAACCACTCTAGTATCTTTGCCAAGAAAACCTCCAGTGGGGTCATGAGGAGTCTGGAAGACTGAACAGCAATAACAGGGAATCGTGTCTCACCTGAACTGAGGGAACATCAGAGCCAAGCTGCTGTCCGAGCTGAGTCTGAGGGTCTAGCAGTGTGCTAGAGAGTGATGAGACAACCAAGAAGGCAGAGGCAATACGATTATACCTATCTAACAGCTGGGGAGCAGTCTTGGGATCAGTACTTCCGGAGCCACAGAGAGGGTGAATTCAGGATCACAAGCGAGTAATAAGCTCAGTCTGAGTTGTCTCCCTTCTTTCTTGTTCAGGCCCAAAGGGCCTGCCACTATGTAGGGTCAAGAGGATGAGTCTGTCCCTTTGCTTTTTGGACCCTTTCATTTGGACCAAACTCAGGTTTGGATGAGCATGAAACCCGGAGGAAACCAGACATAGACAGGGAAAGAAGAAGGTAAAGAGAGAACACAGGGACAGGCTGGTGGGTCTTGGGAAAAAGGGGTAGTAGCACTTTTGGGTGAGGGTGGTGGTGGAGTTGGAGCAAATCATAGGAAGAAATAACTTAAATGAATAGTATAGGGACTAGTACGAGGTCTCTCCCAATAGTACATTCAGAGGGGTGGCTGAGGTTCATTTTTCAGACCCTATCCACCTATAGAATTACAGAGTTTGTTTTTTTGGCTTTGGTTTTGATCTGTGAATTCTTTGGGATAGGGAACTTTCAGAGAGGAGCTTCCTTCTTCCAATGTAGAATAGTAACTCTTTTGTAAAAGAGAGCCTGAGAATTGTCTGGGAGACTGAAGAGTCATACGGCCAGAATATATATCACAAGCCTAGTTTTCCCCACTTTAAGGGTGGCTCATTATCCACTTGGCCACACTGCTGCTCAATGAATGCTTAGAATGAAAAAAAAAAATCAAACATTTGTCCCTTCCCTTATTGTGATACAGAGTAAAGAGCCCTGGATTTATCGTCAGAAGACTTCTACCATGTGCTCATAACTTCATGACCTTGCTAAGTCACTTCTGTTTGAGCCTGCTTCTAATGTGAAGGTGAGGATTCTTAATTGGCCCATCTCATGACTATTGCAGAAAAAGGTTGGTAACCATAAATGATGATTAATTAGTATGGAAGATCTAAAGTGGTCAACTCCTGGGTCCTCCTAACTCCTGAGACATTAGAGTAGAAAAATTCAAGATCAGCATCGATCATCCAGATGATCTGTTAAAGGCTAATTCCAGAGTATTTTTTTAAGAGTTCCAAAACACAATGGAAATAGTCAAGGACTCAAGTACAGAGTAACTTGTAATAGGAGGACTTGCCAACATCCCCTCCCCCCCATTCATGACCTTGGACATCCCCCGAGATGCACCTTGGGTAAACTGAGGGCAATCTGTGCATGGGTGAACAAGATGGCATTTAGGGTGGAAGGGGGTTCTACCCAAGCAACGTGCCAGTTCCAGGGCCCCCTCCCAAGTGGCAACATGGCAAGTTCCAGCAGAAAGGGGAGATGTTCCGGATCCAGAGGGGAGAACAATACCCATACACCTATATACCTTATTAGGAAATGAATGCACACACTATACTTATGTGTATCTGTTATAGAGAAGGCTTTCTATATCTTAAAGGAGCTGAAGGAATATACCAAGATTATAAAATCGATAGCGGGCTTTGCAATAAACGGAGTCTTTCACCATCTTGGCTCTGGCCATTTCAGGTGACCAGGCTTTGCTGGTCATATAAGACCCAGGTCACTCGGGAGTTCGGACCAAGGCACCGAACAGTAACCAACCCCCTGGGCTTGTCAGTCAGTCAGGGCATTCTGCAAGTGGGCTAAGTCCCTTACTTTTCCCTTCACACTCCTGTGTGAAACACTGGATCAGGCACTGGCATGTTTTTCATAGATTTTTATTGAAATGTATTACATTAGCAAACCTAAACCCACAGGTATACATCTGTCAGCATATATCACAGAATGTCACTACTGTATTATACTGACATCAAAACATGTGCACCAAGTTTTGCTGCTGTCAAGCTGCGTTTCCCACGGGGTTTCCACAACTTCCTTGCAGGTGCCATCTCAATATAAGGTAATGCTCTTCTCATTTTATCCAGTTATCAACCTTACCTTTTTAGTATAGGACATCCATTGTTTCTGTTTCCATCTATTCTGGATTAAATATGGTTTCAAATGCATAGAATCTTAACTCTCATCTCTTAGGACAAAATCAATATGCTGCTTTCCAGATTGAGGATTATTGGAAAGACCCCTCTCTTCCTCCTAAGAGTTTCCTGTGCTATTGTAGAAAAATATTTTTGTCTCACCCTCTTAGACTTTGTGCATAGTTATCGGTGACCTAGAACAGGTCTTTTCTGACCCAAAGCCCCAACAGGTGGATTTAATATCTCACATGAATCCTGATGGCTAGGGGCTCATCATGGCATGATCTTGGGGGCACTTTTGATGTGGACTCATCCTAGTGAGCTTGTGGTTACAGTTGTCAAGGTTGTCAGTGGGAATTTTTTTTCTCCTTTGGGTTGTAGCTCTTTCTACCTCTTTTTATATGACTAATATTTTACTTTGTGGAATCATTTTTTCCCCTATTCTGTCCCTCCATTTAGCTGGAGCAGTGACCACTCTACACCCAAGAAAGGGTAATGATGTTCTGAGACTCAGCCTAACCAAAATTTGTTCCAGATAGCCCCCACTCCCTGAAAAACAAGTCCCTTCCCCTAAAGAACATCTTAGAAGGCAGAGTTGAAGTTACTGTCAAAGCCTGTCAGGGCTAGATGGCCAGATGGAGGCCCTGTCTTACTCTTTCTAGCCCAGGACACAACCCTTCAGCCTTATCGGCTTCGTACCAAAGGCAGACCTGCAGCACTGGATCATGGTGCATGAATCTTGGTGTCTAGTCATTTGCTTGCTACAGTCCAGGCTGTAAAAGAATGATTGCGTAGTAGAAAGGAAGGATTCTGCCATTTAGGAGTCTACTTGCTGCCATTTGTTTCTTGGGCCAAGTTATTCAGCCACTGGTAATGTCTTGGTGGGGCACATGAGGATTTCCCATAGGTCTAAACGAAAGTCAGAGGAAGGAGGTGGCCGGTGCAGAAAGCAGAGAAAGCAGAAAGAGCTCTTGCATCCTGTTAATTATGTAAAAATAGCTCTTGAGAATTCGCTAAAACTGTCTCTGGCTCCCAAGCAGCTGATTTAGAAAGAATGCTGGGGTTTTGAAAAGATGATCATAAAAGTCTTTAGTAGCTGGTGAATGGCCTTGCTGAGCTTGAGACAATGCTAATTAAGTCCCACCAAGGTCATTGATCCTTCCCTTCCTGACATACACATTCTTGTCTAGCAAGCAAAGTGGTGCATTGATCAGGAATGTGTCAGTTTGTTCTGCGCCAGCATTACTGATCTGAGAGCACAAGCCATGTCCACGAGGAAATTGTGGGCTGGAGAATTCTGGCCAAATGGAAGCTTTGTTTTTCTCTCTACAAAGGTCCTGGCCCTGCCTGTTTTAGACTATTCCTACTATTATCCCTGGATACAGAATGAAAAGGGTGGGGGTTGATTGATTATGAAAGCAAAGCCCCCACAAAAGACTGCTCATAGCTCACTTGTACAAGAGCAGAGGAGAATGTGTCCCTTATGCTATTCTAAGGTCAGAGAAAAAGACCTTTGATTTTTCTCGGAGATTCACATTTTCATGCTTCTAATTTATCTATCTATTGGATTAAGAATAGAGAGAAACATGGGACCCGAACTGTACAGGATGCATTCACAAATCAGGGTTGGTAATGACTTGGAATAATCAAGCTCAATGCTGCTGTTCAATGCTTTAGGGGCTTATTTGGATGAAATGAAACACCTTCATTCAGTCCCAGATCACAAAATGAGGACTGGGGTTCCCAGAGGGGATTGGGAAGGGGCGGCTGGTGTCTTGGTGACATCAGAAGGTGAGATAAAGTCTGGGATCTGTATGGATAAGGGACACAGAGCACAGAGCAGAAGTGGTGGGAGCTCCACACAGAAAGTGCATGGACAGCCAAAGACCCGTGGCAGAGCCGGTTGGTTCTCTCCCCTGGAGAACCAGATGCCAATGGAGGTGCCTGGAACTCCCTGGAGGGACCTGAAGGAAAAGGGGGCTCCTTTCTGAACCTTTGGGGAAATGTGGGGATTTGCAGAGGGTGCCACACAAAGGATTTACTGCCACCTCAGGAAAGTACGATTCCCCAAGGGCCATGTCGAGGTCAGACTACAGAAAGATGGCTTTCTACCTCCCCTTTTCCAGAGCATCTCATCAACCTCTTCCTTAATGCAAGGATGGCTGACCTCACATGGGGGGATGTAGATAAGGCCAAGGAAGTTAAGTGACATGCCATATGGCAAGTTAATGGCAAAGACACAGGGAAAGAACCCAAGATTACTGAGTAAGTTACATATTCATGCACAAGGACTTGAGAATAGGGTGGACCTCACCTTCCCCTCTCTCTTCTCTGAGACTTTGCAGACCAGGAAAAGACAGTTCGATTCCCCCAGGGTTACAGATCTTCCCTTTCTCTCCCCCACTCCACTTTGTTTTGGTGTTTATTCTGTAGTCTCTTTGTTCACAAAGCCCAGGGCAGCCTTTTCAGTTCTCTTGAGAGGCAGTATAGTGGAGTGGAGAACACCCTGGACTTGGAGTCAGAGGATATTGGTTCAAATCCCAAGTCTGACACCCACTGCCATCTGGCCTTTGGGCAAATCATTCCTTTTTTTCTGCCCCTCAATCTCCTGGGGATAACAACACTTGTAGTACTTCCCTAGAGGAGAAAAGTGATTTGAAAATCTAATAGCACTATCTATCATCATGTGAGTTATTATTTGTCATCCAGGAAATTGGCCTAATCCCACTCATATTAACTCAACATTCAATATGCATTTATTAAGCATTTACTATTTGCAGTATGCAATGCAATCAATGAACATCCCAGGAATGTTTATAGAATAAGAAGCATATTCCAGCCTCTCTTCCACATACTTTCTCATGGTCATGTATCTGACCTATTCAAGAGCTAGTTAATTTTAAGATACTGAGTAAATAGATTGGTAGAAATGGAGGGGAAATACAGTTTTACTCTCAAGGCAATTGACGGCCATGGCATGAGAAAATGGAAGGTTTTTATCTTTTTTTAATTAAAGCCAAAGAAAGCTGGCATTTACTAGCTGTGATATCATGGGCAAGTCACTTAACTGCTTTTAGCCTCAGTTTACTCATCTGTAAAATGGGGACCATAATATTTGTAATAACTATTTATGGACTATGAGTTTCAGATGACATATATGTATATGTATGCATGTGTATGTATATGTACATCTTTTGGAATCTTTAAAACACCACCTATCAGTTGTAATTATTAGAATTTGTGTTTTAACATATGTTTCCTCTAAGGACTGAGTGGGCTTTGAGTTCAATCATTCACAAATCTTAATGTCTGGCCCTATGAGGCTTAAAATGCCATCAGTGAATTTTTAGAGAGGGTTCCATTTTCAAGGGCTTAGATTTCTTTTTCTAACAGGTTGCCTTTGGAGAATCTTTAAAGAGAGAGCAAACACATCCACTGGTCTACATCTGCATTATAGTTTTTCCAAAATAGACAATATGGAGATTCCATTAGTATTTTTTATAAAGGAGAAACATGAAGCTCAGAGAGGTTAAGTGATTTGCCAAATGTCATGCAGATAGTAAGTGGTAGGACTTGAATTTTGTACTTCTTACTCCAAGTTCAGGACTTTCTCCTCAACACCATACATGCTGCCTTTTGGGAATGAAATATATATGCAAGTTGTTTGTGGAGAACAGAGTTAATCTGTTGTGCTGGAAAGAATCTCTTATTAGGATCAAAAGCCTAGATTTATTTAAGTCTGGGCTTATATATTCTCTAGCCCTATGATCCTAGCAAATCATTTTACTTCTGAGATTGTTTCCTCTTTTAGAGAGTGGGGATAATCATATTTGAAACTACTTATCTTACAAGATTATGAGGAAAGTGCTTTATAAACTTTAAAATACTACTGAATGGGAATTATTTCTATGTGTGAGTGGAGATTTAACATCTATAAGCATACAATGGCAGGGTTTAATTTTTGTATCATTTTGGAGGAGATGGGATTCCTGTCTTTTCCTGTTTTTTTTTTTTTTTTTTCTTTTTTCTTTACTTTCCTTGAGGCTGAGGGAGAAAGGAAGTTAAGTCAGTGATTAGGTAAGGTATCATTCACAAGACTAAATAAACCACTAGGTTTCCCAATTGGCCAAGAATGGGCCTGGGATTGCAAACTGGACCAATGAAATTGATTTAGGGAATCCTAAATCAAATGTAGTCACTGCAGTTAGGTGTAAATGATCCAGCCTTGGAAACAACAGAAGGCTGAGGGAGAACAGGAAGATCCAAGATCCTTTGACAGAATACATCCCCAGATCATGGAACCACTCTGCTTCTCTGCATTAGAAATAGCTGCCTGGAGATCAGAGATGTCTAGCAATAAGATTCATGTATGACCACTGATATACTGATTACAGTCAATGAAATATCTCAGATGTAAGAAGATATACAAATAGAACGGAATTAAATTCTTACAAAGCAGATGGGAAATAGCTAATTGAAAACACTTTTTTTTTCCTTCAAAAGAGTAATGCTCCTCATACTTGTCAATGAATTTAGTTGATAATTCCATCAATATATTCAGATGATTGCATTTTATGAGTAACATAACTCAAAAAAATAAAGCAGTAGTCTTTTCTTTTATGAAGTTTCCGAGGGAATGAATTTTCTAGTTAGGGAGGAAAAAGCTAATTCCACTAACACCACTGGGGAACTTATAGGTATAGCAGGTAGCCCTGGAGTTTGTAAAAAAAAAAAATTCTTGCTGACAAGAAACATACTCTTTTTTTATCCAGGGAATGTCCGATCCCTTCATTCAATTTCTTGGTTCAGCTGTAGAATACCTCTGTAACTTTTCAAGGTACTCAGGGGCTGTACCAGGTGGCACAGAAGCAGAGAAAGGGCATCAGAAAGGGCTCCAATGTAGCTTCTTTCTCAGGAAGCTACTGAGACCCAGCAACTCATTTACTGGCTCCCCTGATAAGCACCTGTTGCATGGCTTAATCCCAATATTTTATGCCCATGGGGCCATAGTACTGGAGCCACTGAATGCCAGAGGAAGTAGCTTTGCAGTTAGCCCTGGCTCAGGGAATACTGTAGTTCAGAACACTTCAATACTTAAAAGAGTGGCAATTTCATCAGTATGGGTAACTCATCTCTCTCCTCCATGCAGTTTGAAAACTCTTTTAGACATTAATAGAGAGTGTCTTTGTGGATGGTTGATGTTGAAAAAAAATCATTACCTGGTGGCCAACTATCTGATGATGAGGCACACTTGGATAAACTGATCCTACCTGTCCCTGGGAAAATGGGGTCCAGAATAAGGACAGTAAGAATGTGGTAAAAAATGAGGGATTACTGGAGTTAGTCTATTTCTTAAATTGCTTCCCCTCCTCCATTCCCATTTGGTTTCCTTTCTTTTCTCCAAGCACAACTAATTTTCTTGAAGGAAATTCTTAAATAAGAAGGACATATTTCCTGTGGATAGCCACTCTGCTGGTGATACTAGAACCAATTTGGTAACACTGCAGAACCAGAGAAGAGTCCTAAATGGGCAAATCCAATCCCTGGAGAGGAAAACATGCCCAGCTTGGCTCTGATCAGAATAATCTGTCCCATAGGGAGTGGTGATGAGGCATCTAGTCCAGTGGTGTGAATGGCAATTGAATTTTCCCTGGGCAAGAGTTCCTTTAGTCCAAGGAATTGCTTGAAGTCAGGAATGACACTCTTTATTTACATGTCTTCACTATGGATTTTTTCATGTCCATCTCTCCAATGAAGAATTTGGTGTTCCTTTATGTGTCTGCACAGAAAGATTGACACCATTTTCACAAAACTGGGGCTCAGTTTGAAATTAGAGGTTAGTCTAAATAGCTCTCCTGGAAGAGCTCCCTAGGTACTGCATAGCCAACAATTATTGAGAAACTAAACGAATAGCTGTATTTTCAGTCCAGGAAGGACTCTGTAAAAGTGAAACTGGATGGCTGTTTTCCCTGACCTCCTCCCTATAAAAGCTGTGACTGTTGCTGACTTTGCTCTGAAACTGCCACCCACAAGGTCAAGCTTCTTTTGCTAAAACCATGTTTTGTTTATAACTCAGTTTATTGAAAATATTTCTATAGCATAAGGACCATAATAAAAAGAAAGGGGGAAAAAACCCAAAAAACAACTAGACTACACCTACTTCAGTAAAGGAAAAAAAAAAAAAAGAAGCTATTAATTCTTTAAAAGTCTGTCCTGCTCCAGCCTCAAACTTTAGAGAAGAGATGTGGAATTAGGTCAGGGAAGGCTCCTCTACTAAATAGAGTCACTGCCTCACTTCACTGAGGGTTTTGGTTGAAATCAAAGGTTTCTTCTGTGTTTAAGTCACAGCCTCAACACATTATATAGAGTAGGACACATGCTAAAAATGACTGATTGCATATGGAAAAACAGCAAGTACCTCTCTTGAATTTATGCTCTATAGATTTCATAAAAGGAATCAGGCGGAGGAGTCCTTTCTTTGGGTTCCCTGTTGGAACTAAGTAAAGATGTACGGAGATTCAAATTTTCATTCACATGATACAAAAAGCATTTGTAACTTCCCATACAGTAACTTTGATTAAAATGGAGAAGCAGATTAAACTATTATAGCAAAAGGTGCATAGATATGTTGGGTTGATTCGCTCAAAGGATGCTGGCAGTTATGTGTCAAATACACACATACATATCTTTCTTGCCTCTAACCTACTGTTTTTGCTTTGAAATAGCATTTCCTTTTTCTCCTGCTGGACCAAAAAATACAAGATGCCTCCTTTCGATATGTCTATATGTAAGCTTCCCTGTTCATCTTCCTTTGCTGCCTTCATTCCCATGATCAGAACTGGCAGGAGGGAGACTCTTGTTGTACCAAACCGGATCATGGAATGGTCAGAGAACGGGATGCTTTAATTCCACAGTGAAAAAAACCAGCTAGCCATTGGTCATCCTGTGGGAGATTCTGAGGATACTTAGGAACCAACCAAAAAGAACAGGGATGTTGGCCCATCTCTTAGAATGTGGGCTGACAGGCACGGCTGGAGTGACATTCCAGGGACTGTAAAAGTGACTTCATGCTCAAAAATGGAAGGCGGAAATGAAGATGTGGATGACTCTGTTCTTCAGTGCTGGCACCCACTGCTATAGCTCATTCTGGATCTATGGAGAGGCCCCTTTGCCTGCAACGCAATCGGTCAGTGATGTGGCAAGGACAAAGGTACAAGCCCCTTCCCCAGGCCCTTCAGAAAGAAGCTTCATCACAGGAAGAGAAGGGAGAGAATGGGGAGAGATCCAGGGAGCAGCTCATGATCCTCTTTGCTGGGAAAAAAAAACAATAAAAAAAAATCACCTGGTAGACTTGGGTACACAATGGAAATCTTGATCACAAGGGCTATTAAAGGCAAACTTCACTCACACAGAGCAGTACATGCTTGGTTTTTCGGGGAAAAAAGACATCTTCAGTTTACAATGAACCCTGGGGAGCCAGGGCTAAGCCTCTTGTATCCAGATGTAGCTCACTCCTCTTGTGAGATTGGACAACCTTGGAAGGGCAATGTGCGATGGTGCATTGTTGCAGGGTAGTCCCATCTTGGGGGGGTCCTTTGGATCTTAGCCTGGAAACCCAACCTCCACGTGGGAAATGCAGCAGCTCCTTCTCCAGGACAAGACACCAACAGAAGAATACAAAAGAAGAATGATCAGAAACCAACAAAAGAGTGACCCCAAACATCAAGGTTTGTTCAGGTTTTGTTGTCATCGTACATGTCCAAGGAAGGCTCAATCATGGAGAATTCGCTCTCGTAAACCAGGCTTCGAGGGGACAAAGAGTTCCGATGAAAGAAGTGCCCACCTAAAAAATAAAAAAAGCAGAGCAAAAAGACGGTCAGGGATTAGGCGTCAATGTCACAGGGACACAGGAGAGAAAGAGAAAAATGTATTCTCACAGAAGCATTGCGTCAGCACAAATATCCATGTCAGTTCTTTGCTTTTCACATGGGACAGCACAGAACCTATCCACACTAATACAATATCAGCATACCTGATACATTTATGACCCAACAGCTCACAAAGGCTGTCTGCTAACTCACAGAAGGATTGTGATCTCTGTGGGAGAGAGTGATCACATTGACAATCAGTAAATGACACATGCTAAAATCTGTAAGATAAGCTGTGACCGTTGAAATTTACAAAAAGATTTACTCTTGTATCTGTCCCTTTAAACAACAAGCTTCTCTACTGCCTTTAACACAATTCATTTGATAAATCAGGTTCACACACACCTTTTCTGGAACAAAGGGATCACAAAAAGTGTAATTCATAACATATTTTTGTCTCACCAAATAGCAGTTTTCAACATGCTTCAAAGGAGACATTGGGATTAACATACCTGTTGTCTGTTATCTTAATAAACTGGGTGAAATGGGCACATTAATATTGGCTCTTTATTATTATTTTTTTTGATGAGGCAATTGGGGTTAAATGACTTGTCCAGGATCACACAGCTAGTAAGTGTTGTGTCCAAGGCTGCATTTGAACTCAGGTCCTCCTGACTTGAGGGCTGGTGTTCTATCCTCTGTGCCTATTGTTATTTTTATATTCTTATTACATCATTATTATTTTATCCATCTTTCCTGGGCTGGAACTATAGAGTTAGTCACGGGCCCAATTTCATCACTGATTGGTATGGGAGCCTTGAACTGCTCTGCTTCTGACCAGGATCAGTTTGCCTCTCTTTAGGTAACCTGCTTTTGGAGGCTCACTCTTTTAATATGAAACAGTACAGAAAATTAATCAAATTAACCTACCAAAGCAGAGAACTCCCATACCCAGGAGATTTTCTAGCATCAGTCCCCTGATAGCTGGTCTTACAGGAGTAATCTATCACTTATAGCTTGTCACAGTTTCTAGCAAATGTTTTGCATTTCCTTTCCTTCAGTGACTTTTATATACTCATTTTTTTAAAATATATGTTCAATGAAGTTTAAAGTCATGGTGCTTCTCTTTTAGATTTATCACAATAATCACTGAATATGAACCATTTTCTCTCTTGGCCTAGTCTGAGACACTGCATAATATAATCCCAAACACAGTCTCAAGACACCTGCCCTTTTATTAAAGAATATAGTTCCCATTGACAATATCAAGAGAAATTACATTCTTATGTATTTATTATTTAGTGTATTTTCATTGTGAGGAAGAATTAAATGCATTACAATTCCTTCAACTTTTAGATTACCTAATTATTATCTAGCTAGATTATCTAAACATGACAAATATCAAACTGCTTTAGCCCTTTGAACTGCCTACTTTGAAGGAGATACAATTTCATTAGTGTAGGTAGTTCCTTCACTGATGCATATTATAATATTGCTCTGTGCATTTCCTGTTCATGTCTTTCCATAAATTCCATAAAAATAAATCAAGGGACCATTCAATGTGCTGAGGGTCTTCTTCTGGTCCTTTTATTATTTTATGGATACAGGTGCAGCAATCAGGTTGTCTGTTCATTCTTCCCTCTTGCCTACCTAACTCCTTTTCTGGTCATACACATCCTTCATGACTTCTCATGTGCAAGTCATTTTTAGTAATGCCTGAGAGGTCATCAGACAAAAAATTGGAGTAAATCATAACATATCATATATAGCTTTGGGGACTGACTCCAAGTTTAAGGTAGATTTTGGCTATGTTTACTAAAGCATTTACATCTCAAGACAGAGTGATAAATTCCTATGGGATTCACTACCAATTGTTAAGTAATAGTTGGTGAGGACCAAAGGCAGGATTCAATATATGTCTCCCAAGACTTTTTTTGGGGAGGGGTGGAGGAAGGAGATAGGTTTAACTTTTGAAATAAAGTCTAACCATGAAGATCTTATTGAGTTACCTGTACTGTAACCCTCCAACTGGCCCCAGTTGATGTATATGAGAAGAAAATCATTTTTATGTGTTTCCCAGGCATGAAGCAAATGGACACATTTTACAGGGAGAGGTGAGTGGTTTTATCAGGAAGCAAAGACTATTTTTAGGTCCAAGAAAATATTGGAATGGGTACAGATCCAACTGAAAATTTCATGCTTGGTTTATCTTTAAACCAAGTAGTTTAGCTTTATGGAACTGCACAAAGTGGAACTTATAATAAAAACCATGAAGTTAGTAAGGCTGCAAGTATGCAAAGGGCAACAATGATTAAGTCTCCAGATTTATTGCCATATGATGCTTCTATACATTGCCTATTTTGAGAATTTAGGGTCTTGATAAAAGAAATGGGCCCTTTTAAACTCTTAATCATTTAGATATGAGTGACAGACAATCTGTCAATGGTATTTATTACAAATTCTGGACAATGAAACTACTAGTTGTATTTATTATTTCAGACTCTAAGATTAGTAGAAAATGGCTACCATAGTTGATAATGCAAACAAACTTCATATTCAATGGGAGAACAGTTCTAATTCAGAATCAGTCACTGCACTATTAAATATTTATCCAACCTAAAACATGAGAAATTAACATCCAAAAACAGGTTAAGGGCTTTACAACGACCCTACATATTCTATTTCTTACTCTTTGCTAAAGAAAACTGAAGAGAACATCATCTATCTGAATCTTTTCTTCAGTTATTTTCATAGAGATTTTCTATTCTTGGCATCATTTCTGACAACCAAAACTTACAATGAGATAGGGTTACAGATTTCCAATAGTTTGAATAAACTACAATCAACTGAAGAAAAATTGCTATATTTCCCCAATCCCTTACTAAATGCAAGGGGTTTGTTACTTTTTTTTTTTTTTTTTTTTTTTTTTTTG
>JAJPUD010003329.1:86086-162540 GCA_023553655.1 Myrmecobius fasciatus | reverse complement strand
TTGCTTTTTGCTGAGGCAATTGGGGTTAAGTGACTTGCCCAGGATCACACAGCTAGGAAGTGTCTGAGACCAGATTTGAACTCAGGTCTTCCTGACTTCAGGGCTGGTGCTCTAACCATTGCGCCACCTAGCTGCCCCTTGGGTTTGTTACTTTTAAAAGTTTCTTCCTTTGTGGGAATCTTGTTTGTATTTGATCTGACAAAAAAAGCTAAAAACAGAAACAAAACCAAAAACAAAACAAACCCTTTCCCAAGGCATCTCCCCCATGATTGTTTTAAATGAAAGTACAGGTTCTGTCATACTTTCAAAATGCCACCTAAGTCCACATGAGTTACATGGTTATATCTGCCTAGCTATAATGTGGTTCAGGTTCCACATAGCCTGAAATGTGGTGGCTAAAATAACTGACATTATCCCAAAGAAATCATAAAAGAGGGAAAAGAACCCAAACATGCAAAAATGTTTGTAGCAGCTCCTTTTGTGGTGCAAAGAAGTGGAAAATGAGTAGATGCCCATCAATTGGGGGATGGCTGAATAAGTTATGATATATGAAAGCAAAAAATGCAGAACATATTGATTTTAGAAAGGCCTGGAAAGATTTACATGAACAGATGCTGAGCAAAACAAGCAGAATTCAGCAATACATTGCACACAGTAACAGCAAGGTTGTGCGATGATCAACTATGTCAGAATTGGTTCTTCTCAGCAGTTCACTGATCTAAGGCAATCTGAATAAATCTGGATGGAAAACGTCACATCCAGAGAGAGAACTATGGAGAATGAATGCAAATCCAACATATGCTATGTTCACTTTTTTTGTTTTTCTTTTGTGGTTTTTTCCTTTTGTTCTGATTTTTTTTTCTTCCAACATGATTCATAAGGAAATATGTAAAAAAAAGAATATATATGCATAATTAAAAATTTTTTACACAGAAGTGGGGAAAGTAAAAATAAAAAAAAGTAATTGACATTTAAAAATAAGTGTTTTCCTCTTAGATGCCTAGTTTGGATTTGTTCTAGGAAGCCCTGTGGTTAGGGGGTCATTTAAGCTCCACCTAAACATGGTGCTGATGGTAGCTGATGGCCCCTTATTTCATTCTTCTGGTCAACTTTCATAGCCTGACTTCCTATTGCAATGGAACTGTTTCTTTTTCTTTCTGCACAGGCTGAAGGGCTCAGTTCTCCATCTCTTGTGACCAAAGTTCAGAACAAGCTGAAGGAGGCAAAAATGACAATAGCTAATATTACTATGTGATTTAATATTTACAAAGTGTTTCCCCCCACAATTCTGTAAAGTAGAATATGACACTGCCATTTTAGATGAAGAAATGCCTATGGACAAAAAAATGATTCAAAACAAGGACTGGTAAAGAACTTCTTGTATGTAGGCTGAAGAGAAACCTTGGGGGAAAAGGTAACATGATTGTGAACTACCTGAAAAGTTGTCATCTAGAAAAGGGAATTTGGATTTGGAGGTAAAAGAGACCTTTGAGGTCATTTAATCCAATCCTCATCTTTTAAAACTCAGGCCTTTTAAAACAAAAAAAACCCACCTTTTTTTAAAGTAACTTGTCTAAAATTATATCGGTATTAAGTGGCACACCCAGAATTTGATTCCAAATCTAGCATTCTAATATACTAGTAGGCAGGAGAGGGAAATCTTTCTAAAAATTATAGCTGTCTAAAACTGGAAAGGCCTTAAGCCAGTGGATCCATCATCCCTTGATGACTTCAATAAAAACATGTATGACTACTTGTCAGATGCTGAAGGTAGTCATGTCAAATTCAACTGGAAATGGGCCACCTATTTATACATGAAGATCCTTGCAATTGCATATTGACTTAGTTCAAAAATGTAATGCCATTTTTTGTTGTGTTTTAATTTTGTTAAATATTTCATAACTGGGGGCTACACATTTGCTGCATCTACTCTGGAAGCATTCCTATATAGTTGGACTAGATGACCCCTCAGAGTTGATATCTGGGCTCTAGCAAAGCCATGGATTTCAGCTACATACAAACTAAGAAATCATTACGATCTTAATGCTACTTTAAAACTCTTTGGTCATAATCGGTTAACAGGCTATCAAACCTATTACTATAGGGCCCATATCCTAATTATCTTTGTAATTCTGCCATTACTGGGCACAACACTCTGCCCCAAGTGAATTCTTTTGTCAGAGATATCTGATTCTCTCTTGATTCACTTTAATTATCTGAGGCTGCTGGTTTGGATAATGAACTTTCCCCCCTTGTGAGCCCTAGATGAGTAACTTAACAACTTCTCAGCATAGGCACACCA
Source organism: Myrmecobius fasciatus (assembly GCA_023553655.1). Classification (NCBI taxonomy): domain Eukaryota; kingdom Metazoa; phylum Chordata; class Mammalia; order Dasyuromorphia; family Myrmecobiidae; genus Myrmecobius; species Myrmecobius fasciatus. Next base: position 160,238 of record JAJPUD010003329.1, on the reverse strand, counting down.
CTCAAGAGCACACTTTCCTGGAAAAGACTATTCATTTTAAAAACACTGCACTTTGTAAGCATCTAGTCCTAAATCATGCTAGGTGAAAGTCTCTATAAGATGGGCCTTCAGATTAGAAACAATTTTATTGTGTTAAACTGATATTTAATTCTCTCACTTAAAATGTTAATAATTATTGAACCTCACACATTTTAGTTCTGATTATAAGGCTGCCTTCTCAACTGATGGCATCTCATCTGCTCTGAATTAAGCAACAGTATTTGAATGCAGATTTTGGCAGCTGTCTGGAATTCCCATGGTGCCAATTCAAAAAATCTATCTCCATTACATCTTAAAAATTAAATTCTATCTCCCAAAAAGTTTTCTTGGCTACCTGAAAACTAGAATAAGCAAAAACCAAAAGCCCGATAACACATTTAAAAATCTAAGAAGCAGTTGTGGTGTATTGGAAAGAGTACTGGGTTTGGAGTCTAAGTACCTGAAGAAATAGGGTCATGGATTTAAAATCTAGAAAGGAGCTCCAAGGTCATCTAGTACAGAGGTCAAACTCACTAGGGATGAGGAGAGGAAAGTCCCTGATGGGTGGTCAGTACAGATTAAAATATAATTGGGAAATGTTTAATAAATTAAAATTCAATACAACACAGAGAATGTTAATTTGTGGTTTTCTAAGTCAATATGTTGCTTCAGAAATGTTTCTGAGTCTGACACTACTGATGTAGTTCATTTCCATTTCACAAATAGAAATAATTGAGGTCCAGGGAGGTTATGACCTGTGGCAATGCTGGGATTTGAACCGATTCCTGGATTCCAAAGCCAGATTTGCGTAACCTTGAGAAGGATATTTCATTTTCCCAAAGTCATAACAGGTTCTAATTTCAATTACTGATAATTCTGTAGCTCAAGTGACCCTGTACTGTTAAGACTTATGCCTTACAGCTACAGCACTCAAGTTTTATGCTCAGACATAAAGAAAAGCCAAACATATTTAAAGGTTAACTTGTTTATCTCATTTGCTCCTCAGACGCTAAAACTCAGGCATAAATATCTGAAATACTGTGAAAAGGGAAATGATAGTTCTTTGAGTACATCATTAAATATTGCTGTATCTTTATTAAAAAGTCATCTTATTGAGGTTTGGTTTTATAACTTATAATGAAAAGAAAACACTTTAGTGTTTCTTATGGTTATGTTGGAGGGAATAGTAAAAAATTTTCTATGGAAATAAAACCAAATGCAGGAAGGTCAGTTTGCTACTGACAATACTTCAGAGGACAAAGCAATAACACCAATTTTCTGTTGTTACTGATGCAGATGGAAGAACTGTTGATTCTGTTTGTATTATAAAGCCAAATGAATTCAAGATGGTCCATCATCATCTTCCTGGTTGGCAAGTGACAAGAACTTAATATACTAAGCCTCAAAATCGACTGTATTCATTTCCAAGGTACCTAATTTAATAGCATAGAAGGAAAGGTTGAATGACCACTTGTGAGTGTTTTTAGAAAAGTCAGATAATCTCCAAGATTTTTTCCAAATGAGATCCTATGAATCTGAGAATATTGGTATGAGAGTAGATACAAAATGGTTCCAAATCAGACATGGCAAAACCTCCATCTTCCTGAATAAAGAAACTGCAGAAACACATATGACAAAACATTGTACATAGCTGGAAATTTTTGTTACACCTGATCATAGTTGCCATTTCTTTGAGTCATACCTGAGGCAAAGTATAAGTGAAACGTCCCAATAGTGATGTAAATAGAATCCTAATGATGGTTACATACACATTCTTTCACAGAAAAACTAAATTGGTAATGTCATTTTTCATACTGTAATATCTCAAAAAAGGTGAGTAAAAAAAGATCCAACAGCAGTAGTTTTATTTTATTATTTATTTTAATACAAAGCTTTGGCATTAGCAATTTTATGAAAAAATAAAATATACTAAAAATAAATGCTTGTGTGGCTTGTTTGGTAAATGATGCACATAAAAATAGATTCTCTCTCTAAAGCTGTCAGAAACCACTTCTTTCTTCAAAACCATTCTGCTCTGTGGGATGAAAGGAGAGAGGGACAGAAAACAAGGATTAGTCAAAAAGAAGCTGACAACCAAAATAACAGAAATTGCCCAAGCTAAAAATGAGAACAGAATTAATGTTAAAAATGTGTGTGTGTGTGTGTGTTTTTATCTCAGTATTAACTGGTAATATTATGGACTGCCAGCATTTCTTTGCAAATGATTATATCTGGGCTTGAAGCCTAGATTCTTATTAGCTTTTGGATACTTCAAAGATTTCCTAAAGGATTAGGAATATGTATTTTATTTTTACATATTTTTAAATAAATTTATACATATATTTATAAATATAGCAACATTTTCCATAATTTACAATATACTTTCCTACACAGAATATGCCTTGTTCTAGGTTCCAATCATTTATGGTATATCTCCTGAGATGAATACTTATTTATAAAAAACAGTAGATTAAGATTTGAATGGTTTGAGTGGGAAACAAATTTCTACATATACATAGCTCTCCTTTAGTTATTCCACAGCCAGAATTCTGTAGATCACTTAAAACAGCTTGAGAAAAATTTCCTAAACTGATATCATGCTAAGTTTGAGAAGGTAATGGGAATGAAGGGAAACCTGTCCATAATAATCACTCTGTGTAGCACTTGTTATGTGCTTGCTTACTACTGCATCTTAAAGCCCAGTTTTAATTTTATCACTTTCTTATTAACAACCCTTTCCTGACTCCTCTCTGACTAAAGTATATTTCTAAGACCGTTGAGTTGGCATTGAAGGTTTACAACACAATGCAATACAATCCCACCAGACTCATTCCCACTTATCCCACACACCCCCTGGGATTCAGCCAAACTGGGTGCTCCCTGAACATGTCTTGGGTTTCAGCTCATATGTTATTTCTTTTGTCTGGCATGAATATCTTATCCAGCCTTCAAGACCTTGGATGTGATCTCTTAGATTCCTTTGAACAACCTTTAACACTTTGTACCTCTCTTAAAGCATTTGTCAAGTTTTGACTTTTATTATTAGTTATGTGAATACTTATCTTAACCTCTCTACAAGTTCTTAAAGTGAAAAAATTGTGTTTCATTTATCTTTGTATAATCTCACAATACCTAGCACAGGGCCTGGCAGAATAACAAATATGTTGGATTAAAATGAAAATTTAACAAAAAATACCTTAGTTTATTAATTCTTTCATTTATATCTTGCCATGATTTATGCTATTCCTCCCTCCTTCTGAGAAGGATACTGGAGAAAAATGTCAAAAAAGACAATATTTTTCTGTTTGACTAAGTCTAAGTATTTGAATACTAAAAGTTGAGAGGCTTTTTTAAAGAAAGGGCTGAAATCTGCAAATTTCTTCTGTTATGATGACATTGCTTTAAAATGAAAAGAAAAAAAAAGTAATTATAGCATTCAGGTGTTTCTGAATAGTTTATTATAGTTTGGGTGGCAAAGGAAGAACAATTACTATCTGATATTTGAACAATATTACCTTTTAATCCCATTTTGTCATCATGTGCAAAGAAGTAATGTATTATTTCAAAGTGCTTGAAAAGCGGTCACGTTTTTCATAAGCCATAAAAGAAGCTTAATGTTTGGAAAGGATTATATTCACAATTCCAAATTCTAAACTTTTCTGTGTGTAGAAAAGGGTCTATGTAAAAGAGGCAACTGATACTGTCTCCTTCACATCTGATCCTTGTTGGGAGAGCTATCAAGCCAATCCTAGGATACCTGAATCATTATGATAAAGCCTTGACCCCACCCCACATTTTTATAATACTGCATACTCTTAAAGGTGCTTTTACATATATGATCTTCTCTGTGGGCAAGTGAGCAGAGAGAAATGATTATTTATTTACTTTCCCATGACTGGAAGAAGGAAGACTATGCTGTTTTTGTACACACATGTGTTTAATTGCAGAATATTCAAACTAGAATGGACACTGGAAATCTAATCTCCTTCCCCCACTTACAAAGAAGGCATTTTTTTTTCCTTTTTGGTCCAATCCTGTGTACTTACAGGTGGGGAAATCCTTTCCACTGATGCACCTGGCTGCTCTTCTACTCTTGTGAATTGCCTGGGGTCACACAGCCAATATGTGTCAGAGGTGGGATCTGACTTTAAGACTGGCCCTTAGATTCAATAGGCCAGACTGCCTCTCATGAGGTAAATAGTCACACATAATGAGGATCAATAATGAAAATATATTTTTTTCTAAAAAGAACCAGTGAGCTGATAAATTTGGAGTGGTCAGTGGATAGGGTGGATAGGATGCTGGACTTGAGATCAGAAAATCTGAATTCAGATCTTGCCTCTGACACCTATTTAGTTGTGTGACATTGAGCAGGTCACAATCTTTTTCAACCTCAGTTTTCTCATCTATAAAATGGAGATAATAATAGCACCTACCTCACTGGGTTGTTATGCGTCAAAAGGAATAATATGCAAAATATTTTGCAAACCTTAGATAAATACTAATCATTATTGCTTATTAAGTATTGGGATAATGCTGAAGCAAGGGAACTTCCTCCCCTCCCTCAAAAACTTTCTTTGGAGGGAGAATACTTTAAACAATCTTTTTTTCTGGAGTTTGGGGGAAAGAAACAAACTAATTCTAATAATCAGGAGTATTTATCTCATTTTCCTGTGTTTATATCATGAAGCTATCTTTGTTGCTAAGTATTTCACTACTGATGGCAACAGTTTCAAAATCAGAGCAAGATTTCTGATATATATGGTAATGAAGTTAACATTTTTGGCAGTTAAGTGAAAGTTATATATTATTTAGATTTCATTAATTGCAAATGCCATTTCTAAGTGGGTGCTTAATAATAGGATCTAAATATTGATTTGTAACAGTGAGTTCTATTTCTTTACCCAAAAAGTTAATAAAAATGTTGAATTGGACTGGAAAAGCTGAAGATAGAGCCTTATCTCCAGGATAATATTGATACTTTTGGTATCAATCAGTTAAAAGAACTGAACTGTCCTTTCCACCTGGCCCATCCCACCTACCCCTGGTATTTAACTAGCTCTGTAAAAATGAACAAGTCACTTAATCTAAGTTTTAATGTCTTCACTTGTAAAATTAGGATAATAATACCATTAGTACCTATCCTTAACAAGGTAGTCATGAGGCTCAAAATGAGATCTTGTATGCAAAAGTATATGCAAACCTTCAAGTGCCATACAAATGTTTGTCATTACAATTACTGACCTCACATTGTTGTAGAGTTTGTTAAACATTTTCCCCACATTACTAGTCTAATAATGCCACTGAAAAAGGAAAATAAATCTTTTTCTCTTTTATGATTGGTATTTTAATTTCTGATGGATCTAAGGTAAACCTAGACAGGGTCTTAAGATAACTTCTATTGCTGGACATTAAACAAAACAAAAAGACAAAACACACTGAGCATTATTTGTTTTTACCAAAAAAAATATGTATGAATATATATAAACTTTTCCTGGAACTAAATTTAAATATGAATTTACCAGGTGAATTCTGGTATAGATACATTAGATAACAAAGCAGAGAAGATCTTTATGAGTTTTACAAAAGACAATAACAGTGCTCAAATATTTGATTCTCACAGTAACTCATTGAAGTTTTTGTGTGTATGTACATGTAAGATGATATCCTTCTACAACTTAACACATAGATTTAGCTGATGGCAAAACCTCTGGTGTATCCATTTTAACTGGGCTGGTTTTTGACTAGCAAAAGTTATCACTAGACCTGCATGCAAAAGCCTTTTAAACTTGACTGAATTTGGACTGTGTTGCCACAGATTTTGAGAATCATAATAATCAACATTCGAATAGGCTTTTAGAATTTGCAAAGTGCTTTATATTATCTCATTTGAGAATGCAGGGTTATCTACTCCATAACAGACTAGATAAGTAGACCTTTTGCGGAAACTGATTTCTCACCATTTAATTCAATACAGAAATTGATCTTGGAGAACTTAGAAAAATGAATAGCTTCCATGTCATTAGACTAATACTCAAACATCAACTGTCTTTAGAGGGCTTTGGACACTTGTTGGATGTCCATTAATTCATAATTAGTTTCTCTAACAAATGTGTGGATAGTCCTTTAATTCTCAAGGCAAAGACAGGATGCTTTCTTTGGATACCATACATGGAGTAGGCACTGTTATGCTGCTATTTTAAGTTAAGTCTAGACAGCATCCTTACTCAAACAAAAGACTAATCCATTTCAGCATGTTTAGGCAGAAGAGTGCTTGCAAGTAAACTTAAAACTTTATTTAGACAAAGAGCTCAAATCCTTAAGTACCTGCACAATTATGTGGTTAAGATCTAGGAATCCTACACCACACAACACAGATAACCACAGGTTGAAGGATGTTTTCAAAATCAAGTGTTACTGACTTGTTACTTGCTTTATCTATAAAAGAACTTCAATATGGCTATTATGGAATTTCTGATTATTACATCTTGTGAAGCCTGCCCAGCTTATACATCATTCATATATAATTAAAAATAAGCAAATTAACTGAGCTGCTGAATCTTATTTAAGATAGTCTAGTTAAATATTGGAAGATCTCTACCAAATAGCAATTTTGGTTTTGATATAACTACAGAAAATTTTCCTTTTAAATGTTATAGCAAGCCAACAAGTTCAACTGCTTAAGTCTATTTTTAATTGAAAGAATAAAACCAGGTTAATTAGTATAGAGGAGAATGCTTATCTTCCTGATTGCTATAACAGGATGACATTCTTATCTCTAATTAATCTACTTAGTTTTTGGATATACATGACGGGAAAGGATTAGGACATAGCTAATATAAAATTTTGAGAAATTAGTTTTTATCCTAACCAATATGGGACAAATACTGAACAATGCCAAAATGTTACTTGCATTTGAAATGAGTCACATGGATGTTGGCAATAGTTTATCACCACACTGAATACAATAAAATTAATCTTTTGTTGCTGTGGAAAGCTCCTCTTGGAAAATCATGGTATCTCAGAAATGGAAGAAATTCTAGTTTGACTTCCCAACACAACAAATCCATTTAAAATATCTTTTGATAGAATGTTTTTACTTGATTAAATCCAATAACCGGAAACTTACTTATGACTCCAACTACCTGACACTTAGGTAGCCCTTTAAAGTTTGTTGTTGTAGGGTTTTTTTTTTTTTTTGTTTGTTTTGTTTTGTTTTTTGAGAGGCAATTGAGGGTAAGTGACTTGCCTAGGGTCACACAGCTAGAAAGTGCTAAATATCTGAGGCCAGACTTGAATTCAATCCTCCTGACTCCAGTGCTCTATTCACTGTATCATTTAGCTGTTCCTGCCCTTTAAAGTTTGCACTAGGTTTTACAAACATGATTGCACTTGACCCTTCCCAACCATTCTGTGAAACAGGTTGTTCTGTAGGTATTATTCTCATTTTAGAAATTCCAGCTTTAGATCCCCCACAAGAGAAGGGTAATCTTTATCTTATATTGCTGGGGCCTATCTCCATTCCACCAAAATTTGGATTCCATCTCTGAGATCCTCAACTCTACCAAGTAAACCTTTGCCTAATTTTGCCAGGTCATAGGCCACCATGCCCCAAGTTACCCTTCTGTCTTGTTTCCTGACTGCCAGCCACTTTCTAATTCCTTTTTACATGTTATCTTCTACCATTAGAATGTAAGCTCCTTGAAGACAGAGACTGATTTCTTTGCCTGCATTTATCCCCAGTACTTAATACAGTGACTGGCACATGAGGCAGCCTTTACTAAATGATCGCAGATCAATCTAGGTATCTATATTTTTATCTATCTATTTTTAGGGATGGAAGAAAACAGGAACCATCTAGTCTAAAACCCTCATTTTAAAGGTGAAGAAACTGATGTCCAGACAGAAGGAGGATTTGACCAAGGTCACAAGACAATAAGTGGCAGAGCTACGATTCTAACCCAGAATTTCTAATTGCAAATCTGTTGCTCCTTCTACTATTTCAGAAAACTGTTCCCAGGTCTATACTATAGACATAAACAAAACATCTTTCCCTCAGACTGATGTGGACCTTCAAATATTTTAAGACTATCCTATGCTACTTTAGTTATATGCATCTCCTGGTTTCCCTGATGTCCTTCAAATCTCAGCCAAAATCCTACCTTCTACAAGAAGTCTTTCCCTTAATGTTCATGGCTTTTTTCTGTTGAAAATCTCCAATTCAAACTGTACAAAGCCTACTTGTACATAGTTGTTTGCACATTGCCTCTGCTTTTAAACTGACAGGAGGGGCTGGGGTTTTTTCCCCTTCTTTGTATTCCCAGCACTTGCCCAGTGCCTGGCACATAGTTCCTTAATTAGGTACTTAATAAAGGCTGGTTGCCTCTACTTCTCTAGGCTACACATTGCTAATTCTTTTGCCTGTTCCTCAAGTGATATTAATTGCAGAGCTTCCATCCTCTCCCCACAACCATTCCAGAGGCACTTTGTGAATTTTTTTACTTTTCTAGTAATGCAACACAAAAAAGCATTACTATTTTTTGGCTGTGGCATTACATTATTGGCTCACAATAAGCTGTATTCATATAAACCTTTAGGTTCTATTCATATTGTCATACCAGGTCTCCTGAATTACGGATTTAGGAACTATGCTCATCACAATTTTATTAGATATGGTGCCACTGGCATCAGTCTGAAAATAGTGTTTGTGTTATAGAAATCTGTTTTTTCAATCTTTAAAAAAATTGTCCATATTTTTTTTTATCACCCAAAAATGTAAACCAAAATGTAAACTAAACAATCATTACTTACTCATTAGCTTTCAAGCTAGCTGTGGCTCTGATGATCATATAGCAGAGAGTGAAGGCACTTAGGAGGCCAAAACTGGCAATAATAAACCATTCTTCTGTTGACAAAGGAAAGGGAGGCAATCACTCGTGGGAGAAGGCTTATGTCAAACCGATGTCAATATTTCTCTCAAATGCCATTGGCGGAAGCAACGCAGGTGTAAGCCATGACTGGCACAAGGAAGTGTAGCAGAAGGAGGTTTGCCAAAGAGTTACTAATTGGAAAAAGTTGTGGTGAGAAATAGAAGGGGAAAAGGAAAGCAAGGCCAGTCATTTCTGTCTGTCAACACCCCGAAGTCTGAGAAGGATGTAATCACCAAACAGTATGAAGTGAGAAATGTAAAATAAGGAAAAATATTCATGAAAATAGATTTTTGTTAATTACAACTAAGTCAAATTGTTCAGTCAAGTTTCCAATTTTTCCCCTTCTTCGGTATGAAAATCCATGCAGTAACTCCCACTTAGAGAAGACTTTAGCTGCAGAGAAGAACAATTCTCAAGAGCATGGTCCATGAGATTCCGGGCAGTCTGTAGCCTCAACTTTTCTTAGTTTTCATGATGACATGACAATCTCTATTATTTTTCCCTCTTTATGCACACACATTATTGAACAAAACCAACAAAACATCTTGTTGGTCTTTCATCAAAAGTAGTTGTCATTCATCCTGATTATTTTGGTGAAGTTTTTTTTTTTTTTGGTTATAGGAAAACTGATAAGGCAGATAGCCTGAAAGACAGCATGTAAATATATTTCAAAAAATGAAAACCACTAGTATATGATCACAGAATTTTTCAGATAATCAAAGTGTGAGGACTTTCTTTAAACCATTTAATATTTTTTCTTAATCTTGTAAAATTTTGCATTTTACTGAAACGACATTCTAATATTCCTATAAAACAGAGCCTTCTTATACGTCTAGAGGATAACAGATGAGTCAGTTTAAAACAATAAAAAGTTTTAAGCACTACGTTCTCATAAAGAAATGATACTTTATTATTTTTAAGGATGTACATTATTGGGCCTGGATTATAAAGATGTTGCTTGGTAGAGTGCTCCTTGGAGATCTGTTCTAATGAGTGAAAAATAAAGATTTGGGATGAGCATATCAACTGTATGTAAAAGTTGGTTCTATGTATTGGACGATCAGTTCATAATTTTTCTTTTTAGTTAAACAATTTAAGTATTCTCCCCAAAATTTTATTTTGTTACTAAAGTACTTAATAGACCCTACATAAAGGAAAACCACAGCTTAGCTCTTATTGTAATTCATCTGAGCTTAAAACACATTAAGTGCATACTATGTATAATACATATTCCAAAGTAGTAAATTGTAATGGTTTTAGTGAATTGTCAATTCCCATTTTTCCACCAATTTTTAAAATTAGGACAAGCTAGCTTGATAATCTTAAAATGGAATAGTTATACTTAAGAATCTTTTTCTTTCTACAACTTTTGCATATGTAAAATATATGAATTTTAAGAGTTTTATTCTGTTTAGATTACTTGATTCTGAATGAATTATATTCATATATGGGCCTAACTTTATTAAAAAATCAGCCATAAATAAGATAAAGCAAATTTGTTTGCAGTTGTATCCTAATATGGTGGTATGAGGACAGCACCAAAATGTACCATTAGTATATACTTCATCTCTGTTCTGAACAGAATGATTTCATGAAGAAGTACCAGCTATAAAGTGCCACAAATTTTTGGATAAACCTTTATCTTCTTTATTGCTATTGGAAAAATGGCAATAAAAAATCTAAACTAAAAAGCCCTGCAAATGATAATATAAGAAACATGAAATAAACCCCACAAAACAATTCATTAACATAGCAATTTGTGTACTTTGTGACAAATGAATAAAGGATACATCAATATCAGGTAATGGCAGTACAAAATAATAGAGTACAAAAACTTGCAACTAGGTTTTAGCAAGAGTTTATAGTGAAACACATCAATAAAACAAATGAATATGTCTTATGGATTTGGATACTTTAATAAAAAAAAGGTTTTGTTTTATTTCTATAAAAGCAATGTTTTCCCATCACATATTGTGTTAAGAGGACAAAAGGAGCAATAGTCCTGATGAAAAAAGTGTACTCAACATATGGAGGCATATTATGAAAAGTGCAGAGGGAAGTAAAAGTTGTTCACAAAAATGATACGTACAGAGTGGGGTAGGAAAGTGGCTGCCTTGAGACACAGATAAGTTTTTGTGATGTGAGAACCAAACTCTTTTCTGTTCTCTGCAAATCTGCTTGTGACTGTGACCATCTTGTTATCATTAAGGAAACTATGAGGTAATGCACTCAGCTCTGCTTAGTTGTTCAGCAGACTGTCCTTCCTTTTTCTATTTAGAGGGTCTTAGAGGATGAAAGGGTTCACTGCTAAGGAGCCTGTACTACTTCAAGTCTTCTAATTTGGAGACTTTAGCATCAAGCCAAAAAAAAGAAAGAAAAATAAATTAGTGTAAAAACATCAAAGCCAGAAACAACAAAGACTTTGCTAATAATTCCCAAAGATACCGAGAAACTCATGTTACATAAGCTCAAAATTTAGACTCAACTTTTTATTGCTGGGTCTTTTTTTTTTTTAAAATTCAGTTTTAGAAATTCAAGAAAACAGTGTTAATATTTATAAAGCATGCCCCCCCAAAAAAGGGTTGGTGATAGTCAGAGGTTCATTTTTAGTTTTAATGTTTTTCACAATTTCTTTTGAGAAATAATGATTTCAAAACATCAACTATTCATAGATGCATAGAACTTTATGATTTCTAACACACATTAGTTCATTTGACCCCTACAATAGCCCTGTGAGGTAGGAAGACAAGGTATTATTCTTTCCATTAAACAGTAAGGAAACTGAGGTTCAGAAAAGTGAGTTGCCCAAGGTTAATATGTGGTAGAGTTTGGGACTTGCCTTTAGGCTTTCTGACTAAGTCTACCATTCCTTCTATATTATTCACTCTGCCTCATATTTATAAACCAACAATTGTTAGGGACAACTAAGACTCCTATATTCAATACTGCCACAATCTATATAGACTCAAAAGTCATTTCCCATAGATTAAAATAAATCTTAAAATAATTTATTATGCAAAGCATATACAGATGATCTGTTTCAATAAAAGCATCTAAAAATTCCTCAAATGGCTGAAGACACAGAGAAATGTATTCAAGAACCCCCAAGGATACCTGAATTGTCTTCTAGGGTTGTGCTAAGTTAAGCTGAGGTTCCAGAACAATGAAGGAAAAGCACTCAGCACTTTAAGTGAAAGATTACCACTTACTTGTTACTGCAATGTTGATTTCTCCTGTTCGAGGAGTGAGCTCCCCATCCTGAGGAAGTTGAGACATCCCTGAAGTGCGCAGTGGCTCAAGGCCAAGGGAGCTGTCACTGGCAAGGTCACCAAGTGCTGATCTTCGATTAGCAGCTTGGCTTCTGGTAAGCCTTTCCATGTCAAAAGCTACATTATCAGTACATGGCAAATTTGGCTGAAAAATATTTTCAGATTAAAAATTACACATATTTATTTTTATAAATATGAATAAAATAAGATTAAAATTAAGAGATCTTAAACAGGGTTTTAGAGAATCAGTTTCTAAGTTATCTGGTGGAAAAAATATTCCCCCATTAATTTTTTTCATTTTTCATCATTCTTTTCCCTAAGAGACTCTGAAAATGAATTCTTTTAAAAGACCTAAAAAATTTCAACAGCACATTACTACAAAGTAACATCATTATGCATTGCAGTACTGATAAAATTAGTTATCACACTTTAATAAGATGGTTATAGAATTTTGGGGGGAATAAAACTAAGAGTTGTGGCTCAAGGTAGATTAAAAAGAAGCTGGAGTCTTCATTTCAGAGCTGAAACCCAATGTGAAAAGTAAGACTTGTATTTGGCAAAATGGTAGTGAATAATAAGGTGTTATTTAAAATATTCAAATTCATTCTATTATTTCTTTAACAATGTATATATAAAGTAATGTTTCATTTAAGGTAGTAAGAAAAACATAATTACCCAAAACAAAACCCACAATGTGAAAAAGATTTCTGAATGAGAAAAAAAGCTTGTCCAAAGCCAAGTGTACTGTAGTAGTAATGTACAAGTGTAACGTAGTAGTAGTGTAATGGAAAGATGCTGATCTTGGAGTCTGGCAAGAGCTGAGGTGGAATCCTATCTCTGATGCTAATTTGAGCATCAGTTTCTTTCTGAGCATCAGTTTCTTAATCCTTAAAATAGCAGTGCCTGTAATAGTTACCTCACAGAATTGTTGTGAGGATCAAATGCATTAATATATGTAAAGTGTCCTTTAAGCCATATAAGTACTATATAAGTGGAGCATTATTATTATTACTATTATTTCATACTAAGCTACAGTCCATCAAATCTTTGAGGTAATTTTATAAAAAAAACCTGTTATACATTTTTGTCTATCCCATCCTGCCCCTGCAATTAATTTTTTAAAACCCACTCATATCATTTTACATTAATCCCTATTAAATTTCATCTTACTGGATTTGGCCTATCATAAAAATTATCTAAAAAAAATCCCAAATTTGTCATTTGATATGTTAGAAATCCTCCATCGAGCTGCTTATCATCTGAAAGCTTGATAAATATTTCAACTATATCTTTATCCAGATCATTGATTACTATGCTGAAAAGAGCAGGATCAAGAACAGACATTGCTGGGGCATTCCACTAAAGACTCCATCAACACTGACCTCAATCCATCAATTACCATTTTTTGGCATAGTCACTTAATTTCTCTAACTCTATTTTCAGTTTCCATTTTTCCATTTTATCCACAAAAATATCATGACATCCTGTCAGATCTCATGGAAATCCAGGTATCCTATGTCTAAGGTTAAATTTAGTAATCCTATCCAAAAAAAAGGGAGTGAAGTTGGGCATGACATATATTTAATGAACTCAAGCTAGTTCTTAGTGGTTTTTTATTCCTTTCTTAGGACTCATTATATTCTTTAATAATACATTTTAGACTTTTGTGAGGAATTATAGTTAAACTATCAGCCCTTGGTTTGAAGAATCCATTTCATTAAAAAAAAAACCAATACAAACTAGTACACTTGTAAGATACTGTAACAATTTTAAAAAGAAACTCTATAGTAACACAACAATCACACATCCATAAGTTTTAATTTCTCTGATGTATGCTTTGATTCTGATGACCTAATTCATTGGGCTCAACCAGATACTCTAGATTCCTTGTTAACATTTTTATTTTATATGCTTCATTGTCTTTTGCCCCTCATTTGTTGTCTTCCTTCACAGTCATCCTGATTTTTTTTTTTTTTTGGGTCTTCTTTCTCCTCCCTCCGCCCCCCAACATAAGTACTTAAAGAGCTCTTTTTGCTATCCTTAATATTCACTACAAATCTTAACTTGTTCTGGGTTTTGGCATTATTAACATTTGAAGAAAATTAATAATAGTTTTTTGTCCATGCATTCATTTCCTATATACACTTTTCAGGATTGTGTTTTGGTTGATAAATTTCTGCTGTAGCTACACATATCTCTTAGGCAGCTCACCATTTCCTTCCTCAGATCCATTTATTTGTTTAATAATAATTTTTCTTAAGAATATTCCTTTTGAGCCAACTGACAATTTTAGAACACAGAATCCTAACTGAACTCTTTGAATTTGCCATTTTCTGGCCATCCGCAAACCATTGCCTCATACCATCAGAATTCAGATTTGTGATCTTGGAACCCTGGGCTTTGATTGGTAAGCTTTCATCTTATCCTATCAGGTCTTGAGTCTATCATTCTACTTCCTGGCAGCATGCTGCCAGGAAGTTTTCCATCTTTTAGGTTCTTCCCCTTTCAGACCTTGGACTCCCCATGGGTCCCAGGGCACTTACTGATAAAGCTTTCACTTTATCTTATTGGATTTTGGGATTACTTTTTGGTCACCTTTTTTGCTTTCCAACTCTTATTTCCCTATATGTGTTATCTTCCTCATTAGAATATAAACTTCTTAAGTGCAAAAACTATTTTGCTTCTTTCCATCTTCAACAGTCAGTATAGTTGCCTAATAATTACTTATTCATTTTTTCTTCTAAAATTTAGTATAGAAACCAGATGCTTGGCATTTTCCTCTTATATTTCCCTTTAGCAACCCTGTTTGCTTATAGGCTTGTGAGCTGTTAAGAGGGTTTTTGCACAAGTAATTTAATAACAGAAATCTCTACACAATGCTTAAATACAACTGTGTGGATTTGTCACAGTTTCTGCATGCCAAAACCTTTTACTTTTACTCTTTAAATTACTGATAAAACGTTCAGCAGTTTAAGGCTAAGTGCCCCACTGGATACTTAATTCCAAGGTTAAATCAAACCGTTAATGGCTGCTTTATGTGTCCATTTATTCCACCTAAATGTACCGTTTAGGTCATTATCACTTCATTATATTTATGGAAAAAAAAGCACAACAGACTTTGAAGAATGCTTTGCTAAAAATCTATAATTTGTGTTTATAACATTTTTCAAGTAGTACATTATCTGAGCCTAAAATCTGTCTTCCCATTTTATTTACTACTCTATGTTTATATGCTGACCAGTCTAATAACTCAATGTACAAAAATGTTTTCAGTGTCAGAAGCAAGAAAGATCTATTTAACTTGTTTTATACTTAAGAAAAATAAATTAATCGCTATGTACAAACTTGAAAAGTCTGCATAACTGCCTTCTTAGATATCTAAGGCCAATGGGTTTCCACAGATGTTACAAGAAATGGGCCCCTACCGTCCGAATATAACTGAACAGCTAGAGGAAATAAATAGTGAATAACCTAACTATTAACCTAAGAACAGTCTTGCTTGTACCACAACACTGATTTATCAGCCCAATAGTAAAAAAAGGAAAAAAGGTTAGTCTGGCTTGAATGTTTAAGCTATGATGGCTTTTTTTTGTAATTACTGCATCTTTATCTGGATATTTACTTTTCCTTTAATAAAATACTCTAGGATCTTTTCAAGAATCAAAGTTAAATTCACTGTCCAATAGCTTACAGACTTTTCTTTCTATTGAGACATTTGTCCTTTTCCAATCCCTGTGATATTATCCATAGTTCTTTAAAATGTTTCAAAGATCACATCATAGTTTAGTAATTATGTCTGCTAAATCTTATAGTACCGTATTGTAATTTATTGGATCCAAGACACTTGAATTCATCAAGGACTGCTAGGTGCTGTCAACTTCTTCTTTGATTCTTTTCTTCTCCCCATTACAACTACTACCCCTTCTTGACAATTTTGTTATTTTTATTTTTCCTTGCCAGTCTTGGCTCATTCTGAGTATTGGCACTCCAGATACTTTTTTTAAAGAATTATGTCAGAATTTTATCTTTAACTTCCTTTACCTGTCTTTGCTTCCATTTTCTGTACCTATACGTTTTCAACCAACATATGGCAAAGGAATTAACCAGGAGAAAGTAAAAGAATTAAATTTACTTATATACAAGTCTTAGAACTTAAAAAGATTTTTAATATATAATATGTTCTTCTTGTGCTGCAATTACTTGTTTTTACAATATCTGGCACTAAATTCACAATACTTTAACATATATCCTTTAATTCTTTAACAGGAAAGCATATTTAGTACACTAAAGATATTAAGTATATCTTTGATAAATAATCCATTTTTCTCAGTCTAGTCTTGATTAAATCTTACAAATTTCCAAAGGGGTTTAAATCAGGCAAACTCTTTGGTCACTAAAGTATGTTTATCTCCATTTCTGATATACATTTCTTAACGTTGCATGACATAATCATGGTGCAAGACTGAGTTGCTGCAGTCTAACTTCATTTGGGAATTACTATAATAATCTTGCTTCCCAGTATATCATTAAGTTTAAATGGAAACAGTACTTACAGGCCCACTGGAAGCAAAAAATATCCCCAAAAGAATTTTTGGTTGGATGTTATACAATCTGATGAAAATGCCCAACTCTTAAAAGATTCATCTAGATTTCTTATGACAATAATTTGTCATAAGAGCCTTGAATGAGAAAGTGTATTTTATCAATAAAAATTACTTTCTCCCAAACTTCAGTATTTTCATCTTTATATTATCTACAACCTTTTTTCTTCAGAATAATGGTTGGCAGGTGTTTTACAAGTCTTCTTGCTGTTTTTCCAACTTCAATAAATCTATGCTATATTGTAAAGGAATCAACAACAACCCTCCAACTGCTAGGTCTTCCCAAAGATTTTTGCTTGTTTTCTGATGTTTAATTTTTTTTATAGCAATAGTTTGTCATGTATTCGTCTTGTTTTTCATTTCTGACCACATTTTCTTTTGAAAAGCATTAGTGCAAATGATCCTCTGTCATTGTAGGCTTGAATGATCCTTGAAACACTTGACTTTCTCATATCAACAGTCAACATTAATATTTCTAACAACCTATGAACTATGCTCTTTAAAAAGCTATAACTTTTGCAAATTTCCTTAGAATAATATCCAATTCTCAAAATCAAAAAGTTGGGGTAGCTAAATGGCACAGTGGATAAAGCACTGGCCCTGGAGTCAGGAGAACCTGAGTTCAAATCTAGCCTTTGACATTTACTAACTGTGACTCTGAACAAGTCACTAACTCCAACTGCCTTCAAAAAAAAAATCAAAGAGTTAAAAACATGAAATTAATGGCACAAAATCCAGCATCTAGCTGATAGAGAACTGACAAAGAGTAGGGAAATCAGCTCAATCTTGTTTCATTTAGTCAAGGACAAATGTTGTGTGACAACCTGGTGCTAATAGAAACAAACATGCATAATCTGTGGCTTCAAAATGCAAACATATCAAAATTGCTGCTTGTGCCAAGTAATTCATATACCACTTGTAAGTTGTTGATGAGTTCCCTGTGCATCCACATTGATCTCTGAGATAACTCCCTCTTTCTGTTCTCATCAGAATTGTTTGTCTTCTTGTCTTCAGACTTCATTGCTGAAAGCTTCCTATTTTTTTTGGACTGGCTTCTCTTATAGAATTTTAGTCCACAGGATTCCACTTATCCCCTCTGTCAATCCATTAGAATCTTTTGTCTCCAAATCTAGATTATATATTAGACTATTCTTGGCTCTCCTCTCCTCTTTCACATACTCTAGGACAGTGTGGCTATTTGCTTCTATGGCTCCCATCATTTCTATGCCAATAACCAGTGTGTGTTGAATACAAGCTCTCCTTCTTGGTTACTCTGACTTTGGAAGGATGAAATTATCATGAAGTCAAGTCAGGTTGCAATTATTTTTGTAGAGATAGTTTGAATAGATGTCTGGATAACTGAGATCCCCTACTATTATACTTCTGTGCTAGGTTTGTGATGTTTCTCAATTTTATCTATTTCCTTCTTCTGTACACATGGTCTATAGCAGCAATGTCAAACTCAAATAAAAATGGATCCCTGTGGGCTGTGAATTTGACACCTCTGCTTTATAGTACTCTGATGACAAAATTACTTCTGTTTCGGCTTCTACTGATATTTACACAAGGACTTTCCCTGTTCCCACAAGGTTCCTTCCTAGGTTTTCTCACATGAGTACATCTTCTTAACATCCAATGCTATTATATCCTTACCCCACCCCTTTATTGGGTTTCTTTTGAATGAAGTGGAGATACACACACATATACACACACATGTATAGACCCACATTTATATGCACATACAAATACATCAATCCAATATCATGTCCAAGTCATAGATTTCATCCCATCAAATCTCGTGATGCCTTTTTACTTGAAATTCATTTATTACCCATTCTTTTGAAAAACACTCACCAAAACTTATATCTTTGTTCCAGCTTCATTTTTTTCTTGATGTCAGATTTAAGAAGGTCACATTTGCCCATTCTATTTTTCAGGAATTCCCACCCATTTCTTCTTCAAAGTGACACAATAGCTGTCAGCGCTCTTTTGTGAGTATCATGAAATTAACTAGAGCTTAAAGCTACTTAGTAGAAAAGTGCTATGTAAATCTAATTATGCACTTCTGTGACAAACGTGCTATTTTCCACTATTTGATAGATCAATACCTTTAAAAAACTTAGGGATATTAAATGATTTTATCAAATAACTCTGGAATTTTCTGGTATATTATTTATCTTGCTTCTTAAAGGTATCACAACAACTGTATTCAAGTTGAATTAATATATGTGGATCATTTTATAGTACTATACAAATATAAAATATTATGTCAAAAATAGAAAAGAATCTGGATACACAGAATCCATTAAGAAACATACCATAATCCCCAAAGCCTTCAAAATATTCAATTTGCACATAGGACAAGTACAATGTTCACTAAGCCAGGGGTCCACACAGGATTTGTGAAAAACGTGCCTGTTAAATAAAAAAAGAATTTTATTATAGTAATCATATAGAATCAGAACTCAAATAAATACACAATTAACTTTTTGTTCTTTTTTGGAAAAAGAGGCAAGTCTCAAGAAGGGCAGTGTTAAGTATTTGCTAAAGAAAAATCTCAAGAAATGTCTTGGTGTCAGAATAGAGTCCCAGCAATCTTCTTTATCGCCTACATTAGATTTTGTAAAGGAGAAATGAAGGTCAAAACAATGATAAAAACCCTTTTAGAGAAGGGGCCCATTATTTTTATCATTACTAAATTAATTGTAGACTAATGCTGATGGGAGAGGCCTATTAGGCTAGCTGGAGCAGCAAGTCACTATAAGTGAAAAATAAGGCATGTGCCAGATAGTTCAAATCATTGCTACTACCATCCATCTTCCCTCAGTCCAGATACCAAGTCTAAATTCCCAGGTGATAAAAGGGCCTGCTAAATTATTGCCACTGCTTCAAGCCCAGCCCCAGTAACCATTATCACGGGGAGAACGAGTTACCATCTATCAGTACCAACTACTGATCAACTACCACTTTTGGTACAAAGAAGCCAGCCTAAATGCCTCAAATCACCTCTCCTCAGACATTGGTGTAAACAGTCTGAGACCAATAGCCCCTGCAATTATAATGCCCAATAAACCAATGACCATGTTTCCAGTTTGGTTCTTGTAGGCATTATCAAGGGGAACAAACCTTGTGGAGAAGGAGATCAACCTCTATGTTCCCAATACCACCAACCACAGAACTGCCATGGATGGGCAAGGGAGTCCAAGAGCTCTAGGAAGTGTAGCACCATCCAGACAGACTATCAGTTCTGCTTCCGGCCTGGACCTTGGAGTCACAATTAAGGGAAGTAATAAGTCTTGTGAAGCTCCAACCTGGTAACTTCCTCTACAGATGCTGCATTTCCTAGTTCCTTAGTAGAGCCAGCCAGCAAAGCAAGTTTTCATGAACAAAGTTCTTGCCACTGACAAATGATTCAATATCAGAACAGATGACTTTATTAATGAACATAACATTAAAAAAGATATATTATCATTCACTGTTGCTGCCCCTTGAAGACCATGAGGCCTCACATCCTATATGTATTGTCATCTCCCAATTGTAATGTAAGTAGCTCCATGAGAAAAGGCACCATCTTATTTTTCTATCTTATTCCCAGAGCTCAGCAAAAATACTCTGTACACACTAAGTAAGTGCTTGATACTTTTCCACTTATAATCTTGAGATAATAAAATTTTTTTTATTTGGAAATTTAAACATCAAAAAACAATGTTTCCATACACAGAAAACAAAATGAGAATTTGATATGAAAGCTTGCTTTTAAAAATACACATAAGAAATTCTACACATTAATTTTCCAAACTGTCCTGCTTCTCTGTGATTCCTCCTGAACTTCCTTTTGTTATTTTTTGTGAATCAAAAAAATGTGATGATAGTTTTCTTTCTGGTACCACTACTGCTAAACTTTCTTTTCTGGTCCTATCCTATCCTTAAAAAATAGGAGAAAGAAGAAGAAAAAGCCCTAACAAATAAGCATGGGAAAACAAAATAAAATCACACAGTGGCCATGTTTAATAACGTATATCTTTTTCTGCAACTTCTGTCTATTTCTCTCTGTCAGGAGGTGAGCAACATGTGACATTATAGATCCTCCAGAGACATTTCTTGTATAAATTGTTTTTCCATTTTTGCTTACTTCCCTCTGCATCTGTTCATGATATTTGAATTCCCTAAAATCATCTGTGTCATTTCTTATGGCACAATAATATTCCATTAATATTCACATACTACCATTTGTTTAGGCATTCCCCAACTGTCTAAGAGGAATTTGAGACACTCCTTTAGATTTTAGTTCTCTGCAACTTTTTAAAACTCCTTTTAATTTCTCTCTTTCAAAATCAGAAAATTTTTTTTGCTTAATTATTCCTTTCCCAATATTATCTTTCTTTTCTTTCCTCCTTTCCTATCCCTTTTGTTTCCCACTGAATTTGATGTATTTCCATTTCAAACTACTTATGAGTGTGAGTGTTCAATCCTCCATTGGCTATTTCAGATAAAAGTGAGATTCATTTAATGCTTACTCCCTTTCTTGCTATTATTTGTATATTCACTGGAGGTCTTCAAGCAGAAGTTAGATGATGACTTGTTGGAAACGTAGAAGGGATTCTTGATCAGGCATGGACTGGACTACTTGGACTTTCAGATTTTTTTCTAACACTTAGATATGTAAATAACACCACAAGTCTAATGTCAGATATAATTATTCTAATGCCTTTTCTATATGGCATCCTTTCAACCAACTTTCATATTTTTCAAAGTCTTCTATTCTCCAGGATAAATATCCTTAGTTCCTTCAACCTATCCTATTTTAATATGGCTCATATCATTTTAATCCCCTTTAAAAGAAGACGAATTTATATAGCACTTTAAGATTTACAAAGCAATTTATGCTCTGGGACAGGATATAATTTTCACCAATCTCCAAACCTGTCCTGTATTTTTCCACATCTCTATCTTTTTCCCTGATGTCTCCTGAATCTGGGATGTTCTCATTTCTACTTGTTGCCATATTACCCATCTTTCAGGACCTAGCTCCATACCCACCTTCTACGTGAAATCTCTGATCTCAGATGAAAGTAATTTTTCAGTTACGATCTCCCAACATTTTGTGCACTTCTTATATATTTCTAATTTGATTACATTTTCTCATGCAAAGTTCCTTGAGAAAAACAGAACTAGTTTTATCTAACTAAATTTTGAATTAAGTCCATGAGCATTCTAAGCACAGAATCATAGATTTAGAACTGGAAGGTGTTTCATAATCTTGCTAGCTGTACTTCTCTCATCTTATAGATGCAGAAGTAGAAGCCCAGAGAATTAAGTGATTTGCTTAAGGCATTGTAGTATAGTCTTCCTTAAATATCATGGTAGGCCCTTAAATATTTTTGTATGAATGCATCAATTATATCCTTAAAGGTGAAACAAGTCATCCATTCTAAAAAGATCTTTCAAAATGAAAACAGGACATTGAATCTTGGCATTCATTGCCTTTAACTAGTTAGGATTCTTGGCAAATCATTTTATCTCTAGAACCCATCTATAAAAAGGGGTTGGGAGATTATACTAAATAAATGGTGTTAAATATCTCTTCCAGCTTTAACATTTCATGATCTCAAAAGAGTTCTTAGTTCAAAAACAAAATTGATTTTTATAACAGAATAAGGGCTTACTTGCAGGGCAGAATTCGGACGATATCATTTTGCTTGTAGCTCTCTATGCACACGGCACAGTGATCAAAGTCTGGGTCAGTTTCCTAAAACAAATAGCAAAAGAGCAAGGAATAAGATGCTGAAATACATTTCCAATTAAAGAGACACTGTTGTTAGCAGATTTAGGATTCTCTAGTGGCTATAAAATATGCAAGTTAGTTATGAAATAAGATGATACAAAAAAGGTTAAAATCACAACCACCATTTTTTTTAAAATTTTTTTTTATTTGCATAACATATGTGTGGGTAATTCTTCAACAATAACCCTTACATAGCTTTCCATTACAACTTTTTCCCCCCAACTCCCCACCCCTCCCCTAGATGGCAGGATATCCACTACATGTTAATTATGTTAAAATATTGGCAAATCGAATATATGTATACATATTTCCAAACTTATCATTGGTGTGCAAGAAAAATCTTATCTACACAAACGATATATCAGATAAAGGAAACACAATGTAAGCAAACATCAATCAAGGAGTATGAGAATGTTATGTTGTGGTCCACATTTCGCATCCCTCTCTCTGGGTGTATATGGCTTTCTTCAGTGAACAATTGGAGGTGACAACCACCATTTTTTCAAAAGAATTTTCTACACTTATTGGCTCTACTTCCTTAAATAATCTCAATTCCTTTAACCCTTGTTGTATGGCTTCTGCTTCCATCATAGGAATGAAACTTCTCTCTAGATCACTAATTCCATATTAATTCATATTAACTGAATTTATCTCAGTCTTCACCTTCCATGACACCACTGCAGAGCCTGATACTATTAACCATTCCACCGACCCATGCTTTAGCTATGCTTTCTTAGTAGTTCTAACTTCCTGACTACTTTTTCCTTTATTTTCTTCACCAGTACTTCCTCTTATTCCTGCCCCAGAGATGTCTTTTCCAGAATTCTGATTAACCTAGTACTTCTCTACACTTTCTTCCATTTCTATGGCTTCAGCTATTACTTTTCTGTGAATAATTCTCAAAACTTTATTTCCAGACTTGACCACATTCCTAAATTAATATTTATAACTATTTACTTGGATTTCTTACTAGCATATCAAACTACTTATTCAAAACTAAACACTAGACCATTAACTAACTTTCCCACAAATCAATTTCTCAACTGAATCTTCTATTTTTATTATTAGCACCATGTGTCTCTTGGTCAGTCAGGGCTGAAATAACCTTTGATCATACCTGTCAATCTTTTCCTTTTCTCAGTGTCTTTTGAATCCCTTTCTTCCTACTAATTCCTTCCATTGCTACTGCAGCTTAAATCATCCTCATTTCATGCCCGGGATGGGACCAAGAAAAGAGACAGAAAGGGCCTAACTATTCCCTATAAAATGCAGGCTGGCCAAATGGCCACAAATCTGTCTATTTTTATCATCCATCCAGCATGGGTTCTTATTCTGCCAAACATGATTGCCTTGGGGAGTCATAAAAGATGGCATATATTTGTGGAGAGATAGATGGAGAGAAATACTGTTGGTGAAAGATCACAGAGTCTCAGAGTTGGAAGAGACTGTCTACGTCCATTTCTATCTCTTGCTCTGGGCACAATTATCAAATCAATAAAGTCACTGATTCTGGAAATAGTGTGTCAATCAGCTACCTTACAGATTAACTCACCATCTCTGTGATTTCTCATTTTGAAACTCTCTTGCTTGATCTATGCACTTCTCTTTATGTCTTGTCTCTCCCTATTAGAATATAAGCTCCAAGTATATTGTATACAGTAATAGTAAAATGTGATGATAATCAATTGAGAAAGATCTGATCAATACAATTATCCATGATGAGAAATGTTATTTACTTCCCAAAAGAAAACTGATAAACTCTGAGTGCAAATCAAAGCATAATTTTTATTTGATTTTTCTTATACTATTTATTTATCCATCCATCCATTCATTTGTTTACTTATGGCATAGTTAATATGGAAATATGTTTTGCATGACTTCAGATGTGTAAAGGGTAAGGGATTTTTTGTCTACTCAATGATAGAGTGAGGGGTAAAGGAAAGGAGAGAGTTTGGATATGAAAATAAAAAGGTAGTATTGTTTCATTTTTGTATGTGTATGCCCTGCACGTGGCACAGTGCTTAGCATATACTGCTTAGTAGAATTTTTTTTTCATTTATTAATATCCTCCTTCAGACTTTTCCAGAATAAACATTCTTAGGTCTTTTAACAAATATAACATACTAGCATTTGGTATATTCTCTGGTCCTCTCACCATCTTGAATTACCTTCTTCTAGATCTGCTTCATTTTGTCAATGTTATTTTTAAAATGTAGCACCCAGAAGTGAACTTCAAATACACTTTGAAAAGGAGAGGTTATAGATGATTGAGCTACCTCCAAAATTGACAGTAATCTGTGTACATAGTAGGCATTTGATAAATTCTTGTTCAATTTGAATATGACATTTAGAGAAAAACAATGTTTTCCAGAAATTGACAGATACAAAGTGTAATCATTTGAATAGTAATACTCAAAACTAAAAAAAACATAGATTTAGAGCTAAAAGAGAACTATTAAACTCTTTAACCCAATCCTCCTATTTTATTATTTTTTTTTTTCAAATAACAAGGCATTTATTTCTCCCTCTTACTTCCTATCCTTTTAATGGGAAAACAAAATAAAAATCTTGTAGAATTATATGCAAAATTAGGTAAAACAAATTCCAGCACTGGCCATGTCCAAAAACATGTCTCATTCTACAACTTCTATTTATAATCTCATCGTTAAGAGGTAGGTAGCAGAGATCTTCTCTGAAATTGCAACTGATCATAGCACTGATCAGTTTTTAAATCTTTCAAAGTTTGACTTGACAGTGTTGTTATTACAAAAATTATTCTTTTGATTCTGTTCACTTAATTCCTTATTGATTAAATAAGTTTTTAAAATTAATTATTTTTTTCCAATTAACAATCGTTTATTTTCTCTTTTTCTTACTTCCCTCCTCCTAAAAACCTTTTCCCCCTTAGAAATATGCCTAGTCAAATGAATCCAATCCACTCACTGGACATGTCAAAAAATGTATGGATTTGGAATCCATCATCTCTCTGTAAGAAGTGGGAACTGTAGTTTATCTCTGGAATTGTAGTTTGTTATAATATTAAACAGAATTTTAAAGTTTTTTTTTAATGTTACTATCATTGCATATACTACTTTGTTTCTGCTCACTTCAGTCTGCAATTTGTTCACACAAATCTCAGTTTCTTCTGAAATTGTTCATTATTCCTTTTTTATAGAATAATAATATTCTCCATTATGTTCAAATGCTGTAATTTGTTTGAACTATTTTATAGTAGATGGGTACCCCCTGGGTTTCCAGTTTGTTTTTTTTTTAAACCATATAAGAATATCTGACATAAAATTTGCAAACATGGGCTTGTTTCCTGTTTCTTTTATATTTGTGGGTATAAGCCTAGTAACTAGTATAGTTGGGTCAAAGGGTATTCAGAGTTTAGTGGCTTTGCAGGGCATAGTTTCAGAACAAATGCAAATGATAGCTCTATCAACAGTGTATCAGTGTGCATATTTGACCACAGCCTCACCAATGTTTATAATTTTTTAAAATTTAATTTTTCTCAATTACCTGCAAACATTAATTTTTAACATTTTTTTTTCAAATTCTCCTTCCCTTCACTGGCTCCTCCCTCCTAGAGAAGGAAAGCAATTTGATATAGATTATACATGCATAGTCATGCAAAATATTTCCATATTAACCATGTTGTAAAAGAAAACACAAAGACCAAAAAATCTCCCAAGAATAATGAAGCAAAAAAAAGTAAGCTTCAATTGCGTTCATATAACAATATTAGTTTTCTCTAGAGGTGGATAGCATTTTTCATCCTAAGTCCTTCAAGAACTTTTTTGGATCACTGTATTACTTAGAATAGCTAAGTCATTCACAGTTTATCATCTTACAATCTTTACTGTGTACATGGTTCTCTTGGGTTTGCTTATTTCACTTTGCATGAGTTTGTGTAAATCTTCCCAGGTTTTTCTGAAATACAATAGTATTTCATTACAACCATATACTACAACTTGTTCAGTCAACTTCCTATAATTTTTATCATTTTTGCCAATCTGATAGGTGTGAGGTAAACCTCAAAGTTGCTTCAAATTTCTTTAATGATGAAGAAACTCAGAGGGGCAGCTGGGTAACACAATGGATACAACAGTATCCTGGACTCAGAAAGACGAGTTCAAATATAAATCCAACCTCAGACACTCAACACTTAGTAACTGTGTGACCCTGGGAAAAATTACTCAATACTCTGTCTCAGTTTCCTCATCTGCAAAACTAGGGGGAGAAAAATAGCAAACCACTCCAGTATCTTTATTGAGAAAATTCCAAATGGTGCATGAAGATATATGACTGAAAAATGATTGAACAGCAACAACAAAATGGTAAGAAAAAGTCTCCTTTGGGAAAACTTTGAGAGAGTTCTATGGAAAGTTTCTGAAAAACACAATGAAGTCAAGACTTGAAAGGGACATTTGTTTGAAAAGATATACCATATTTTAAAAAAAATATATAACAAATAAAAGTAAAACCATAACAAGTTTTTTTTTGCACATCAAAACAAAAAGTAACTTCCATTTACTATTTGACATTGTAAAATTCCTTCATTATCATACCTTATCACCTTTCTTTACTGTTCTTGTTGTCAACTTGCTGATGGCTTTCTTGGCTGCATCTCCAAGGCGACGCTATAAAAATTGAACAGAAAAAGCAGGTATTAAATGTCAAGACTTCAAATAATTTTTCTTTTAAATAATTTAATTTATTCAGGTACCAATATCCTGCCTTATTCTCTTTGCCACATCGGTGAGGTCTCAGAGTAGAACATTTCTAAAAGGATTCCAAATTTAGAAATGGGCAGTAGCCAGAGTCTAAGAGCCAGATGAAGATAGATGGCAGCAGTGGCAGAACAGATCATTTGTCCAGCACCATTATGACATCAGACATCCCAAAGAAGTCAAAATTTCAATGGCATTAATAAGAGAATCAAGTGTCAAAAGTTACCACTGCATATAGGTCTGCCTGCATATTTCTGGATTCAAAATATTATGCCATGTAAAATACTTTTTTGATATTATAAGAACTGCTGAATGAATCCAATCCACTCACTGGACGTGTCAAAAAATATATGGATTTGGAATCCATCATCTCTCTGTAAGAAGTGGGAACTGTAGTTTATTATAATATTGAACAGAATTTAAAGTTTTTTTTAATGTTACTATCATTGTATATACTACTTTGTTTCTGCTCACTTCAGACAAAAATCCTAAACTCCATTAATTTTATTTACTCTCATTGCAAATTGGTGACACTAATCAGTGTTTTATGAATGAACCTTGTTTTAGTAAAACGAAATCCTTAACACTTAGATTCCTTCACACTGGAAACTAGTCCCATTCTATTATTTCTTAAAAAAATTTTTTTTAGGGTATACATGGACATTAATTTTTCCTCTCTCAGCTTTCTTCTGCCACTCCATATCCCTCTAGAGAACTTTCACTGAACAATTCAGTTACATGATTGTACTGTACTTCTTCAGTTAGATATATATATGTATATATAATTATTTTTCTTCTAAATATTTATGCTACCCAATCTATTTTTACTTTATTTAATAAAAATAGCACTTATTTCAAAACTTGAAGTACTTTACAAATACTGCCACATTTATTTCTCACAACAATTATGAATAGATAGATGTTATTACTATCTTCATTTTACAAATGCAAAACTAAGACAATGGGAGGTTAAGTGACTTACACAGGGTCACACAGCTAATAAGTGTCTAAAGTTGGATTTCAACTCAGCTTTTCTTGACTCTAGATCAAGTGCTCTATCCATTATGCAACTTAATTGTCTATATTTGTCTATATTTCCTTTGTGCTAGAAGAACATTAGATTCTCAACTGCCCGGATCACAGCTACCACAAGTATATAAAGGATATTAACTAGGCTTTCATAAAATTGAACGAATTAAAAAAAGTACCGGGGAGATAAAAGTAAAAGTGACAAAATCTTCAGCATGAACACAGATAATTATTACTGAAATAAAGGCATGATTGAGCAAAGGAGAAATCTAGACAAAGTATGCTAAGAATAGCTGAGGAGGAACAGAACACTTTCAGGATCAGGGAAGGCTACTTAGAAAAGATAGCACCTATTTCAAATGTTGATGGAAGATGGGGAATTTTTTTAATAAAGCTTTTTAATTTTCAAAAGATAAGCATGGATAATTTTTCAGTATTAACCCTTGCAAAATCTTGGGTTCCAATTTGCCCCCTTTCTCCACCCCTCCTCTAGATGGCAAGTAATCTATGTTAAACATGGCAGAAATATGTTAAATATATGTTAAATACATGCACACATATTTATAAAATTATTGTGCTACACAAGAAAAATCAAATTAAAAAGGGAAAAAATGAGAAAGAAAACAAAATGCAAGCAAATAACAAAAAGAGTGAAATGCTGTTGTGATACACATTCAATTCCCATGATCCTTTCTGGGTGTAGATGGCTCTCTTCATCACAAGACCATTGAACTGGCCTCAATCATCTCATTGTTGAAGAGAGTCATGTGCAAGATGAGGAATTTTTAAGAAAGCAATTACATTCCAAGCACTGGGAAACATATTATGGAAATACATGGATACCAGTGACAACATGTCGAGTTTGGGGAACAGCTAGTAGGATATAGTGTAACAAATAGATTATATGAGGGAGAATAATATGAAATAAAAATGGAGAAGCAGGTTGATGTTACATTTAATAATTTAGGACCTTAAATTCCTTAAATAAGGGCTAATAAATAGAATAATAAATTTAGCTTTTAAATAAGAAACTTTTATTTTATTCATGAGGCAATTAAGAACAACTGAAGATGTATGAGCATAGTAAGGAAATGGTGCTTTTCTTAGGAAAATAATTTTGGAAGTTATCTAAACGATGGATTGCAGAGAGACTGAAGAGAGATCTGTGAGAGGGCTATTATAATAACATGGATGTGAGTTATGAGAGTCTGAACTACAATAATATCAATTGGAGTGGAAAGATAGGGATGGGTCCATGGGATGTCATGAAAGTAGACTCTAAAAAGCTTACCAAATGACTGGCTAGGGGAGGATAAGAGGGAAGAATTAAAGGTAACAGGTTTTGTACCTGGTTGAGATATTATTTACAATAGATACTGAATATGATGATGTTGAGAAAATATACAAGTTATGCAAGTGGAGCTGTCCCAGCATGCAACTAAAATGACAGGGATAGAGTTGAGAGAGAGAGAGATGGGGGATTTTACACTCACACACGCACACATACTCTCACAAGTATACACACATATATGGACACGCACACATACACCTGAGTCACATTGTTGAGGTGATAATGGAACTTATGAAAGAAGATAAGATTACCAAAGCAGAGAGAGAAGACAGGGCCCCAGGGACATACATGTTTAAGGGGAGGATACAGATGATGGCCCTGGACATGGCAGCTCCTGAGAAAAGTATCAGACTCCCTGGATCACACTTCTACAATCTTCTAACCTAGAACTCCTTGCCAAACGTCTTAGCAAACCCTAACTCCAATTACTCTCGTTACATACATCCTTTGCTCCTATTTGCATACTGATGAATGAAGTTATAAAACCATGCTGACTGGATTAGTAGATCTGTGTAAGATTTATGCTATCTCATCTCAACTGGGCCCTCCCAAATGAGGGTAAAAAGGAAATGTTTCAGTTTCTTAACCTATTCTCAATCCCATTCAATGAAGTTGTTGCTTCAAACCTTCACTACTGGAGCTTCTTCTAGCATTCCTTCCCTAGCCCTCTCATAGAGGACCATTTTCATATTTCCCTCCCTCCCCCCAAATATGATGGCATAGACAAGACTCAATAGAGAATGTGAAAAATGCTATGCTATGGTCCACACTCAGATCCCATAGGCCTCTCCCTGGGTGTATATGGCTGAACAATTGGAAGTGATTTGAAACAATTCATTGTTGAAGAGAACCATGTCTATCAGAATTGATCATCGTAGTCTTATTGTTGCCATGTATAAGAATCTCCTGGTTCTGCTCATTTCACTTAGCATCAATTCATGTAAGTCTCTCCAGACCTCTCTGAAATCATCCTGCTGGTCGTTTCTTACAGAACAATAGTATTCCATGGCATTCATATACCATAACTTATTCAGACATTCTCCAATTGATGGGCATCGATTCAGTTTTCATTTTCTTGCCACTATAAAAAAGGCTGCCACAAACATTTTTGCATATATGGGTCCCTTTCCCTCTTTTAAGATCTCTTTGGGATATAAGCCCAACAGAAACACTGTTGGGTCAAAGGGTAATGCACAGTTTGATAACTTTTTGAGCATAGTTCCAAATTGCTGGATCCATTCACAGTTCCACCAACAATGTATCAGTGTCTCAGTTTTCCCACATCCTCTCCAACATTCATCATTATCTTTTCCTGTCATCTTAGCCAATTTGACAGGTGTGTAGTGGTATCTCAGAGTTGTTTTAATTTGCATTTCTCTTATCAATAGTGATTTGGAGCACCTTTTCATATGACTAGAAATAGTTTTAATTTCATCATCTGAAAATTGTCTGTTCATATCCTTTGACCATTTATTGATTGGAGAGTATGCCCAATGTTTCTGATAAAGACCTCATTTCTAAAATATAGAGAACTGACTTGAATTTGTAAGAAAACAAGCCATTCCTCAACTGATAAATGGTCAAAAGATATGAATCGACAATTTTTAGATGAAGAAATTAAAGCTATTTCTAATCATAAAAATGCTATAAATCACTATTGCTTAGAGAAATGTAAATTAAGACAACTCTGAGGACCACTTCACATCTCTCAGAATGGCTAAGATGATTGGAAAAAATAATGATAAATGTTGGAGGGGACGTGGGAAAACTGGGACACTAATACATTGTTGGTGAAGTTGTGAACTGATCCAACTATTATTCTGGAGAGCAATTTGGAACTATGACCAAAGGGATATCAAACTGTGCATATCCTTTGATCCAGCAGTGTCTCTACTGGGCCTGTATCCCAAAGAGATCATAAAAGAAGGAAAAGGACCCACATATGCAAAAAATGTTTGTAGCAACCCTTTTTGTAGTGGCAAGGAACTGGAAACAGTGAATGTCTATCAGCTGGGGCATAGCTGAATAAGTTATGATATATGAATGTAATGGAATATTATTGTTCTATAAGAAATGATGAACAGGCTGATTTCAGAAAGCCTGGAAAGACTTATATGAACTAATGTTAAGTGAATAGAACCAAAAAAAAATGTACACAGAACATAAGATTATGGGATGATCAGTGTGATGGACTGGGCTCTTTTTAACAATGAAGTGACACTTTTGTTTTCTTACTCGTTTTCTTTATTTTTTGATCTGATTTTTCTTGTGCAACAAGAGAATTTTATAAATAGGTTTACACATATTGGATTTAACATATACATATAACATGTATAACATATATTGGATTGCTTGCCATCTAGGGGAGGCGGTGAGGGGAAGGAGAGAAAAATCTGGAACACAAGATTATGCCAGGGTCAATGTTGAAAAATTATCCATGCATATGTTTTGAAAATAAAAAGATTAAAAAAAATGAGGTGACTCAAGGCAATTCCAATAGACTTGTGATAGAGCTATTTGCATCCAGAGAGAGAGGACTATGAGGACTGAATGTGGCTCACAACACAGTATTTTCATTTTTGTTGACGTTTGCTCCCCTCCATCATTCCCCCCTCCCCTTTTGATTTGATTTTTCTTGTGCAGAATAATATATGTGGAAATATGTTTGAAAGAATTGCTCATGTGTAACCTATATTGGATCATTTGCTGTCTAGGGGATGGGGAAAGTGGGGAAGAGTGAAAAAAATTTGCAACACAGGGTTTTACAAGGGTGGGTACTGAAAACTATCTTTGCATGTATTTTGAAAAATAAAAAGCTATTTTTTTGGTCTTTGATGACCTTATTATGTAACAAATATTAACCAGTCTGTAGGGGATGCAGTAACTCATCCTTTCTCTCCCTCCCACTAGCATTGAAACAGACAACCTATTCCTCTTTCTCTAAGCTAGGAGAATTGTGACATGAACATTATTTTTGTAAAAAACTATTATTAATAAAAAAAATTTCACCCTAATTAGATCCTACCATTTCTACTAGTTATCAATTTCTATCTTTGTCTTTTCTGTTCAACAATTTGAAAAAGACTCCTTAGGGCTTTCTCTTCCTTTTCTCTCACTCCATTCTAAGTTCTCTGCAATCTGGATTTGAAAACAATTATTTAATTGAAGTTGTTCTCTCCAGAATTTCTAGTGGTCTCTTTTTCTCCATCAAAGATCTCTTAATCACCAAATCTCATGCATTTCTCCATCCTCATTCTTTTTGATCTTGCTGCAGCATTTGACACGTAGATAAACTCTCCTGGATATTCATTTTCTCCTTTCTGGCTTCTCATGATACCACTTTTTTCTTGCTTCAACTTATACCTGTCTGCTTCTTTGTAGTCTCCTTTGCTGGATGTTCATTCTTGTCATGCCTGATAACTATGGGTGTCTCCCAAATCTCTGTTCTGAGCAATCTTTGCTTTGTTATGTTATCTCACTTGGTGATCTTATTTTCCATTGTTTCACTATTACTTCTATACAGAAGAATGTTAGATCTATATATTAAAACCTATATATTATATGTATCCATATCTAGTATCTATATAATATATATCAATGTAATGATACATTATATGTATCAATATATTAAGTCTTAGTCTCTTTCTAGAGTTCTAGTCTTAGTGAATGACATCTCATAGCTCAAACTCAACATGTGTAAAACAGAAGACTTTACTCTCCTCTCTCACCAAACCTATCCCTCTTCCAAAATTCCTTATTACTGGCAATAGTATCACTATCTTCTAGTCATCCAGTTTTGTAACTTTAGTATCATCATCAACTTTCATTCTCATTCACTTCACAGATCCAATCAGTTGTCCAATCTTTATTTTTGCCTTTACAATGTGTCTCATTTATTCCTCCCCCCCACACTCATAGACACCACCATAATTCAAGTCTTCATCAACTCTTCCCTTAAAGTTTGTAATTGTTTTCTAATTTGTCTTACCTCTACAAATTTTTTTCCCATTCTAATTCACCTTCTACTTAGTGTTTTTTTTTTTTTTTAAAGCACAAGTCTGATCATGTTTCCCTTCTACTTAAATGTTAGTGGTTTCATGTCACTTCTAGGGTCAAATATAAGTTCTTCTGTTTGGCATTTAGAGCTTTTTACAAACTGGCCTCTTCCTACCTTTTTGGTCTCCTTATACATTCCTGGCCTTCTACATACTGTACTATCTGGCCATGTTGACTTAATTGCTGCTCCTTATATAAGACAGACCATTCTCTATCTATGCCCTTGCTATGGTTGTCACTCATTTCTAGAATGCCCTACCTTTTTCCACCTCTGTCACTTAAAATTTTCTAACTTCCTTTAATAATTTACCACAACTGTTACCTTCTGCAGATCTCTCTAGTTGTTAATTTCTCCCCCTCTAAGACTACCTTCTATCTACATTGAATGTATCTTGGATGTACTTATTTAATATATATGGTGTTTCTCCCATTAAAATGAAAGCTTCTTGAAGGAAGGGGTTGTTTTTTTCTTTGTATTTCCAGTGCTTAATGTAATATGTGGCTCTTAGTAAGCACTTAATAAATGCTTATAGATTGACCACACTTGCCAAAAAAACAAAAAAAAAAACCCAAAACAAACAAAACCAAAAACAAACAAACAAAAAAAAACTTTGGAAACCTAAAGAATGGTTAGCAAGGTAGGAAGAGAACAAAGAAAGAACATTGTCACAGAAATCAAGGGACAAAATCTGTACAGAAGGAGGGAATTAAGTCCAATTTACAAAAATGTCAAGGAAGAAGAGGGAAAAATTATTGGCAATTTTTTAGAGAGCAGTGTTGGTAGTATAGTAAAATCAAAAGGTTAGTTAGTTTTGGTGAGGATGGATGGCAATGTTGGAGAAAGATTTTCTAAATAGATATTTTTAGACAGCAATCAAGGAATTAGTTGGTAGGAAGAGAATGAAGATAAGAAAGATCAGTGGGTCAAGGTCTTGAATGAGATAGGAAGGGATGGGATCAATGACATAAGCGGAGATGTTAGCCTTGAAAAAAGAAAGTATTACCTCATCTTTTAAGAAAAAAGCACATAAGGGAAGGGCGGGCAAATGTCTAGAGAGGTTTTGAGGTATGAACTTGGAAGATGAGACATCATAAGGTAGGAAACAAAGTCATCTGTTGAGTAGGATTAGTGAAGAAGATGTTAGATATCTAAAGAAGGTTTGGGTTCCTCAGTTGCTCTGGAGAATGATAGAGACAAATGAAATGACTGTCCTCTTGGCAGTAAGAACCCAGGAGGGACAGTCAAAATGAATTTTAGTTGACTCAATCGGCGTAGTTCCATGATTTCCTCTAGCAGCTTCATTCAGCTACTTGGGAATGTGAATGGAGGAAGAAGGATGAAGATTGGCAGAATGACCTGGAGAAGGCTAAGAAGACAAGAAATCAAGGCTAGACAACAGTAACTTCTTAAAGTAGTTAAAGGGTAAAGACTGATGGGAAAAAAGTGAGGCAGAACAGGAGTGACAGACTGGGAGGACAAGAAGGAACAAGGGGATCGTGAGACAAAAAACAGGCTTAAAAGGGAGGCGGAAAGTAGGCTGAGACCTTGTGGTCAGAGAGAATGTCAGAGTTTGAGATGACAGAGACTGAAAAGTGCTAGGGGGAAGTGAGTTTGAGGGATGATCATCCCTTTGAGTGGAGATGGAGGGTTTGGGGGCTGACGGGTGAAGCTAAATTGCCAGGGTGTTTGAAAGGTCATTGAGGGAACTTTAGTTAGAACATTCTATATGTAATTAACCAATGCTGTAGGATAAAGAATATTTAATATGCTTTATTACGTGAAGGAATGTTGACTTTAGCATTCAGAAAATATTTAACATTATTAATATAAACAGAAAATATCAAGCAAAGTTGTACTATCAATAAAGATAAGTTTTATGTGTTTATATATATATGTGTGTGTGTGTGTGTGTGTATGTTAGCTATAAAAACTAAATTTATTTTTGAATAAGAAGAAAAACACTTCAATTAGTCCAGTTGGTTACTGCAGTAGTAATTTGTTCTGAGCCAATTTAGAATGGCTATTTACCAGATGCTTCATAGGAAAGACAGGTCATTCTGAATAGAACAGACCAGTTTTGTACTGGTTTGTGTAGTTCAGTAATGAGAACATTACACAGAAACAGACTCTGTGTGCGTGAGTCCACACACATATAAATCAGTATATAGGAGCTACTTTTTTTCTTTTTAAATAACTAGCGATATCTAGGGCTGTGGCAAGTTATTTTCTAAAATGACTTTTGACCTTCTCTCTCCTTCTATTATGTCTGCATCGTGAATTTATTTTGTATCTACATTATGTACATGTCTCCTCTGACACAGTAGAAGGG
The DNA here is from genome assembly GCA_023553655.1 of Myrmecobius fasciatus. Classification (NCBI taxonomy): domain Eukaryota; kingdom Metazoa; phylum Chordata; class Mammalia; order Dasyuromorphia; family Myrmecobiidae; genus Myrmecobius; species Myrmecobius fasciatus. Next base: position 124,136 of record JAJPUD010003329.1, on the reverse strand, counting down.
CACGGCCTGTTCCATTTTTGTCTTTGTGTTGCAATGCCAGTAATTTGCACATTACTTATCACACAGGATCATAGTTCTAGAGTTGTAAAGTACTCAAGACTATTTACTTTTCTCATTCTACAGATGAATAAATTGAGGTCCAAGAAGGTTATATGACTAGTAGCCCAAGGTCATAGAGACAGTAACTGTCAGTGGCAGAATCTGAACTCAGGTCCTATAATTCCAGAGTCAGGCCTCTTTATCAGTAAGCTCTGATTTCAAATTCAACCTCAGATATTTACTAGCTGTCTGACCCTGGGCAAGTCATTTAACCTGGTTTCCTCAATTGCAAAATGAGGATAACAATAGCATTTTTTTGAGGATCAAATAACTGTAAAGTGCTTAGCATAATGCCTGACACACTTAAAGAGTTATAATTATTAGTTTATTATTATCATTATTATTACCATGGCACTAATAAATGCTTACTGATTGCTTTTTGATATTTTTCTTCATGTGCAGCTCATTTTGTACATAAGTTACCCTACAAAATATTTATTTGAAAAAATGAACTGCAATTGATAATTCTGTAGGTCCTTATTTACTCACTAAGAATTTATTTAGTATCTTTTTTTCTTTCTGCAGACTATCATTTTAGGGTACATAAGAGCAAAAGAAAAAACAAGATTTTGCTTGAATAGCTTACAATGGAATTTCAGAGATAAAACATACATACATCAAATAACTAAAGAACAATTATAGAAGCACCAGAATTTAAGAATACTTGAAAGAGGAGCAGTTAGGTGGCTCAGTACATAGAGCATCAGCCCTGAAGTAAGGAAAATGAATTCAAACCTGACCTTAGACATTTGAAAATTACTAGCTGTATGACCCTAGGTGAATCACTTAACCTTAACTGTCCTGCCAAGAAAACAAAACAAAACAAAAAACCCAACCCAAAAATAAGAAAAGAAAAAAAAAAGTTAAATGAGATGGAGAAGAAAATGGCAAACCATACCCCTGTCAAGGAAATCCCAAATTGTCACAAAAAATTAGACATGACTGAAAAATAACTAAATAACAACATTATATAGAAAGCTTTGGGTAGGTACAAAGACAAAGTAAGACAAGAGATTATTTTCATATGTTGTACAGGCTAGAAGAACAGGATGAATATGGGCAGAAATAATTCTAATAGAAATCAAGATATAAAAGTATGTCATCACCTACAAAGAGGTATGAGACTTTCAAGAAGGATGAGATTATTTCTGGTGGGGAAAAATCAAGGAATGCCCCAAGAATAAAGTACTTGATCTGGTGTTGGAAAGTTTGAGTAAAACTGAGCAGGCAGATCCAGTAGGTAAGGGAACAGCTTGTGTAAACAAAGTCAGGAAAGCATGAGTTATGCTAAAGGAATTAGGCTTATCTCAGTTTGGTTAGACATAGGTAACATGAAGGGGAGTGGTAGTAGATGTTAATGGAAAGGGATGACGGCCAAATTGTGGAGTCTTTAAGTGTCGACTTTATTTGATGAGCAAAAAGGAATCACTGAAAAGTTTGAAAAGAAAGGTGTGCTTTTAGGAGGGCTAATTATGTACTTTTGGAACATGGAGATTTTAAACAAGAATTCAAGAAATATTAATTGAATGGAACTGACCCCAGTATTATTTAATTGCTTCATACAAAAAAATCCAAAATTATCAGAGATTTTCAAGGGATGACTAGCTGTATGCTTTCCATTTGGAATTCCCTCTAATATGAAAACATAAATGTTTTCTTCCTATCTGACATAAAAAGTCCATTTCAAAGGAATTCTCCCCTTTTTTCACATAAATAAGAAAAACTGATTCTAGTTCAATGAATTTGAGACTCATTTCTAAATTCTCTGAATATCACACATACACTGAGAGACTATTGTGTGTAACATATCCTAGCTTTACTGATTATGCTTGAAACTTCTGTTTAAGTATATTTGAAAAAGATTATTCAAAACCAGATTCAAAAATCACTTTCATTAAGGGGAAATTAAAAGTGTAAGCTTTGATACTGTTAACAACAGATAAGAGATTTACTTCTCTATACCAAGGGATACTCTGAGATACTTTAGGATTAAAGCAAGGTATGAGAAACAAATCATCAAATAATTAATAATGAACAGAAGAAAAAAATGAAAATCTTAGAAAACTGAGATAAACTTCTAGAAAAATACACATAACATATTATTAGAAGAACAGCAAAACATTCAACCAGAACAAATAACCAAATCCCCAAATCTGTTATTTCTATGCCTCTTCTATCACATACAAAATGTTTTCCATCCTCAACTGGGTTACTGTATTTTTATGTGTTTTTCTTGACTTTCTTCACTTTGCAGTAAATTTGGTATAAAACAATATACCTGCTTCACAATGACATTTTGTCAGGGGAAGTCTAGCTTTGAACTTCTTCTCCCACTGCTAATAGTTCTGATTTCTCCTTTACAATACCCAAGTGTATTAAACAGAGCCTAGCTGCTGCCACTTTCTCATTAAATTTTGATAAGCTAAGCTTTTTAAACCACATAAAAATTTCATCATCTTTCTTCTGACCTTTGGAAAAACTAAAGGAGGGGAAAAGGTCATAAAATCACTTTGCAGCAGAGTGGTAGGGCTTTCAAATGAGTCTACAATTGGTTGCAAAACAAATGCCCTAAAATAAATTCTGTACTTTTGTGGCCCACACCAGATGGCAATTATATTTAATCCTTCATCATCCACAAGCACCACACTGAGTGCTAATTAAAGTACTACCATAGAATGACAGACTCCTGGGACAAACCATGAAGTTTTTTCAAAACTCCTTGGGATTGACTGCATCTCACCCACTGCTTTGGATTTCTATTGTTAAGACAAAAATTTCACTTCTAGTCCTAGTAAATTTACTTTCAGGGAATGATTTTATAGAATCAAAGTTCCTTACTCTTTTTTCTATAATTAGAATTGTTACCCAAATTTTCCATTCAAGTTAATGGGAGTCAGGAGCAAATCATATGTAGTAAAGTACTATCTTCCCATGCCTTAGTGGATGGTTATTATCTGAACTTTCATGACCAAAAATGTTTATCATCTGGATAGCAATTTGGTAAGGAGACTCTCTGAACCTAGCTGTTTTTGGATGGAAAATACACAATAATCCATCACTGAGACAATATTTTTAAGATTTTTATATTTGATAGAACCTGCTAGATCTTGTGCTCCATGTGCTTCTTGAAAACTTAGGGTTTTCACATAGATATTACAAAAATTTTTTTAGTAGTAACTAAAAATAAAGCCAAGAAAGTCCATTGTCTTTAATTTTTCTAACCAAAAGAAAAATCAACTCCACTCAACCTACTTCTGATGAATATTTATCTATTATAAAGAAAAACAAAACACACATTTTTTTAACTAAAACATTTATTCTTTGTTGTTGTTGTAAATGGGTTTTCTCTTTTTTAATTTATTAATTTTTGACATTTATTTTTATAAGATTTTGATTTCCATTTTTTTCTCTCTCCCTTCTTCCCCTCAAGATGACAATCAATCTAATATAGGTTATACATGTACAATTGTATTAAACATATTTCCATATTAGTCATATTGAAAATACACATATCTTCACAGATAAATGATTAAAGAGGGCATTAAAATAGTTTCTGACTTTCTATGATAAATTTAGGTCATTATCTTAATATGCCAACTGATTAAGTATCTAAGAACAAAGCATAGTATACTTGGGTATCTTTTTATCCACTTACTATATCTCTCTTGTGAAATACAGTTGTTTTTCACTAACCCGTATTTCTAAGCTGACTCCCTAGATTCTAGAATGCTATGGAAAAATATACCTATTTAATGTTAAATGTCACTTTTTAGGCAGATTGATAAATCTACTCAAGAAAGAAGTTCAAATCTAATCACTATATGAGAGTTTAGTCTTGGATCTTTAGACTTGATTTTGGTTGGGATCTATATTGAAACTTAACTCTATGGCATCTGCTAGTTTCTCCAAGGAAGCTCTTTATGATTATACCCTCACACCAAGTTTCCTATATGTCTCCTTTTATATACTTGGATTGCTACAACCCTAATTGTGGCCTTCAACACTTCTTAAATGAATTGATCTAAGAGCTTATTTAGTTTCCCTGCCAAATAGTCTTTCCCCTCTCCAAACAATCCTGCCAAAATGATTTTTCTAATGTAGTGCCAGACAACACATACTTTGCTCAAAACCTTCAGTGGCACTTCATTATATTAGTATGTAAGACATAGATGTCTTTACTCTATATAATCTAGATTCAATCTACCTTTCTGATCTTATTTTTCAGTATTACCTGTAGCTGTAACCTCAGGCTTCCTCCCTGAGACTTCCTAGAGAACCTTGCATCATTTCTGGATTTAGACCAGCTGCTTATGGCCTTTATCTTTCCTCCAGGGGGATCTAGTGGCTATCCTTGGATCATATCTACCTCAAAATTTCAGGTCCTACCTTCTATCTGGACTCTCTCAGGCTGTATCTTCCCATACTCTAGTCTGCTCTGAGTTGAGACGTCTAGGACATAACATCTTGACATGTCCTTCAAGGAGGGCCTTGAAGAGTCTGTTTCCCTTAACAGACCTCTCTCCAACAAATAATAATCTGCTAGGATTCATTTCTTAATGGTTAGCATACTTCTATCATACTCTCTCTATCCCAGTAATTTCTAATTTCGCTGGCAGTTTCTACAAACTTTGTTCCCCATTCTTCTTTGCCTGTTCACTTATTCCCATTCCCCTCTACTCTACCCTCCAAATATTCCTTGACCAGATCTACGCATCCCTTTCACTGTGTTCTCTGGAATGCCTGCTCTACAGTTAACAAACCTGCCTTCATCTTAAATTCTATAAAGTCTTTATTGCATAAATTTTCCTTGTACTGCTCTCTTGAGCCTGCATCATCAGTTCATTGACGTCTTCTCAGGTTTATTTGAATCCATTCCTTTTGTCATTTTTAATGGCACGATAGCTTCCATTATAATCACATTATAATTTGTTCACCTATCTCGTAAATGAAGAATATACCTTTAATATCCAATTCTTTGCTACTACAAAAAGAGTTGCAATATTTTTGTACATGTGTCTTTTTTTTTCCTTTGATCTCTTTGGCATATAAACCTAGTTAGAAGTGGTGCTGCTGAGCTGAAGGGTACTCAGTTTGGTAACATTGGAGAGACAGTTCCAAAATGTTTCCTAAAGTAGATACAACAATTCAGCTCCACTAGCAGTTCATTAATGTGACTGTTTTTGCATGACTCCTTCAATATTTATCATTTTCCTTTTTTATCAACTTTGGCAAGAAACTGGAAAGTGAATGGATGCCCATCAATTGGAGAATGGTTGAATAAATTATGGTATATGAATATTATGGAATATTATTGTTCTGTAAGAAATGACCAATAAGATGATTTCAGAGGGGCCTGGAGAGACTTGCATAAACTGATGCTAAGTGAAATGAGCAGAACCAGGAGAGCATTATACACAGCAACAAGACTATACAATGATCAATTCTGATGCATGTGGCTCTCTTCAACAATGAGGTGATTCAAACCAGTTCCTATTATTCAGTAAAGAAAGCATATACATCCAGAGAGAGGCCAGTGGAACTAAGTGTGAAACACAATATAGCATTTTAATGCTTTCTGTTGAAATTTGCTTGCATTTTGTTTTCCTTCTTAGTTTTTTTTTCTCTTTCTAGATCCGATTTTTCTTTTTCTTTTTTTAATTAAAACTTTTCATTTGCAAAACATATGCATAGGTGATTTTTCAACAATGACCCTTGCAAAGCTTTCTGTTACAAATTTTTCCCTCCAACTTCCCCCCCCCCCCCCATGGCAGTAAGTCTAATACATCTTAACTATGTTAAAATATTTGACAGATCGAATATGTGTGTACATATTTATACAGTTATCTTGCCATACAGGAAAGAAAAAAAAACCTGAAAAGGAAAACATAATGCAAGCAAACATCAATAGAGAGTGTGAAAATGCTATGCTGTGGTCCAGACTTAGATCCCACAGGTCTCTCTCTGGGTGTATATGGCTTTCTTCATCACTGAATAGCTGGAACTGGTTTGAAACATCTCATTGTTGAAGAGAACTATGTCCTTCAGAATTGTAGATCCGATTTTTCTTGTGCTGCAGGATAACTATATAGATATGTATACATATATTGGATTAATTATATATTTTAACATATTTAACATGTATTAGACTACCTGCCATCTAAGCGAGGGAGTGGGGGAAAGGAGGGAAAAATTTGGAACAGAAAGTTTTGTAAAGACCAATGTTGAAAAATTAATGAAAAATTAATATTTGTAAATAAAAAGCTTTAATAAAAAAACTGCCTCTTCATAGCCTTTGACCATCTATCAAATGGAAAACAGTTCTTATTCTTTATAAACTGGAATCAACTCCTTATATAGCATGGATATGAGATATTTATCAGAAATTTGCTCCAAAGATTTTTCTCCTAGTTAACTGTTTCCCTTCTAGTTTTAACTGTATTACTTTTTCCTAGACTATATTGATTAAAGGAATGGTTTCTGACAATTTAAAAAGGAAAGTATGTGAAGGAATAATTTCAAACAAAATAAACTTTCTGATCCTGATTGAAAGAGGAAGAAGAAAGAATAATAATCTAAGGGAGTATGCATAATTTGGGGAATAGCTGAACTGTGACATATGAATGTAATGAAATATTATAAAATATGACAGATATAAAAATAACAGATGAAGCCAGAGAATATTAGACAGTATGAACTGATACAAAGTGAAGTGAGCAGAATAAGAAGAACAACTTGTACAAGAACAACAATACTGTCAAGACAGTTTTTAAGAATTCTGATTAATACAATGACTAACCACATTTCCAGAGGACCCCTGATGAAACATGTTACCTACTTTGTGATATACAGATGATGGACTCAAGATGAAGAATGACATACTTTTTTGGACATGGTCACTTATGGATTTTTCTTTCTTTCTCTAGGTTTTTTAATGGGAGGTAGGGGAGATGGGCAACAGTGATGTCTCTTACCCCTACACCCCTGCAAAAGACCACTGAGATATTTTTAAAAAAATTACACAGAAGACAACAGAAGGAAGTTCAGAAGGAAACAGAGACAAATAGGACAGTTTTGAAAGTAGTGTGTGGAAATAACTGTCTACTTAAAAAAAAATAATTCTTTTGGGGGGAGGTGTTATGCTATATATGTGGAAATGCTCTTTTTGGTATTTAATTTCAGAACTGAAAATATGAAATGAAAAAGAGAAGTAGAGAGCCAGGATTCAGCTTGGACAAGTTATTCTGGATTTATCCAATTTTCTTTTCTTTCTTTTTCTTTTTTTTTTTTTGTGTGTGTGACATAGTTATTAGGGTGGAGAATGAATGAAAAAGCATTTATTAAATGCTTACCATGTGCTAAGTATTGGTGACACCATTACAAAAAGAAAGTTTTCATTAAAGAGTTTACATTCTAAGGGGGAAAAGGTGAAATAACAAAGTGGAATGGTAAGACAAGAGGGGCACTTTGGTCTAGAAAGTTACAGAAAACTGATCTGTATCCCAAAGAAATCATAAAAGAGGGAAAAGTACCCATATATGCAAAAATGTTTGTAGCAGCCTTTTTTGCAGTGGCAAGGAACTAGAAACTGAGTGGATGCCCATCAGTTGGGAAATGGTTGAATAAGTTATGATATATGAATGTAATAGAATATTACTGTTCTATAAGAAATGATGACCAGACTGATTTCAGAAAAGCCTGGAAAGACTTACATGAATCTGATGCTAAGTTATGTAAGCAAAGCCAAAAGAATATTATACACAGTAACAAAAAGATTATGTGATGATCAACTATGACAGACTTGGCTCTTTTCAACAATGAGGTAATCAAGGTAATTCCAACTGACTTGTGATGGAACGTGTCATCTGCATCCAGGCAAAAAACTATGGAGACTGAATGTGAACCAAAGCACAGTATTTTCACCTTTTTTTTGTTCTTGTTCTTGTTGTTGCTGCTGCTATTGTTAGTTTACTTGTTTTTTTCCTTTCTCATTTTTTTTTTTTTGCACAGAGTGATGATTATATTTAAAAGAATTGCACATTTAACATATATCGGATTGCTTACTGTCTTAGAGTAGGGTGAAGGAAAGAGGGAGAAAAATTTGCAACACAATGCTTTGCAAAGGTGAATTTTGAAAATTATCTTTGCATGTATATGGAAAAATAAAATTATATATATATATATATATATATATATATATATATAAAGTTACAGAGAAAAGTAAAAGGGACTCTGAAGTAAGTAGTCTGACATACTCTATCCAGGAATAATGGGATAAGGGATATGATCATATTGTAGTTCGTGATTCCAGAACTCTAGGGGGATTGGGGCATAGTTTGGGGCACTTTTTTTATAAACCTTTTGAGACCCTCAGCTATGGGTCTCCTGAGAGTTTCCTGAAACAGCATCCAAGGAAAGAGTTACCAATCATAGAGGGGATAAAGTAGAAGTTCTTGAAGGGCATATTATTTCTGGAAATACATGGCCTCTAGGGACTTTCATTTACACTAAGGTTATTACTCTAAATTATTAGAGTATGAGAAAACAAACATTTCTATTTATATGGCACTTTGAGCTTTCATATCTATTACTTCATTTGATCTGAACCTCAAAAGGGTCTTATGAGGCAGACAGGAAATGGATGTTATCTTCATTTTGTAGATGAGGAAAATTGAGGCTCAGAGTGCTTTTGGTTAATAAAAAAGAGCCAATAGTAGAACCTAAGCCTTATGAGGTTTTATCAAGTTGTCATCCCATTATATTATATTTATTCCAACTAATAGCATGGGAGCTACCTGAATCTAAATAACAAATAAGCCAAGAAAGGCTTTAAGGGTTATCTTTTTTTTTTTTTTTAAAACAAGGCAATTGGGGTTAAGTGACTTGCCCAAGGTCAACAGTTGTGATTTCTAAACCAGTGTAGCTCTAGCTGACCTCAGCCAGAAAGGGAAAGAAATTCATTTTGGGGGTTTATAATTGATTATTTTTACTGTAACTGTTATCAATATCACTTCTGAACATATCACTCTACTAAAATTGTTTGCTCATAAGTTACCAATAATCTATTACTAAATCTGATTCAATTTTCTCAGTCCTTCATCTTTTTTGACTTATCTGCAGTTTTTGGCATTAAAGGCCACTTCTTTTCTCTAGATATTCTTTAGCTTCCCTGGTTCTCTTCTCACCTGTCTATACCATTTTGCCAATTCTGATTTTTAAAGAATTATTTCTTCAGCATTTTTTGTACTACTTTTACCAAATTGTAATTTTCTTTTTATACTTTTCTTGCATAGTTGTCATTTGCTTTCTCAATTTAGTCCTCTATTACTTATTTGATTTAAAATAATAAATTATTTTGTTTTTCTTAAAAAAAAAAAGGTTTCTAACACTTTTAGGAATTCTTGCTGGTCTTGTGTTCAATCTACATTTTTCTTTGATGCTTTGCTTATAGATATTTTCAAGTCACCATCTTTTTCCAAGTGTTTTGAGCTTCCCTATATCCTTCATTTTATGGTCATTATTTTTGCTTCTTTGTTCATTTATCCAGTCTGCTTATTGACTTTTGACTTTATATTATGTATGACTCTGCTTACCTTTGGGGACAATAGGGAAGATGTATGGTCTGAGGTTCTTTTATATCCTTCTATTGCTTTCATAGCTCAGTCTGGCAGCCTGTAAGTTTTTGGTGCTTCCAAAGTGGTATGATCCTAAGAAAAGTCTTTTTACTGCTCTGTTGGTCTGCACTCTGTAAAATCCTGAATCAGTTTGAGTCTTGTAAATATTATGTTATCAAATTTCCATGGAATGCTACTGAACTACTGGCTCCCCTTCAGTTTTGGTCTCCTGCCCTAGTTTATTCCAAAACAGGTTTATGTATGGAGTTAAGGTCAGAATTGAGTCCTCACTCTGCTCTTGGGTTCAGAGCCATACAACTAGTTCTGGAACTCATTTCTTGCTTTGTAAACACTTAAGGCCCCTGCTCCCTTGCAACTAAGACTATCCTGTTCTTTTCCATCCTGAAACTGAATAGTGAGTGGCAGAGCAACCAGTTGGCATCTATTCCTTCTTCCAATGCTAAAGAGAGGTTCTCTAGTATCTCTTTATGTCCAGGTGTTTAGTTCTATTGCTGGGCTGCTCCTCCTGCTATTGTTATCACAGCCTACTGTTACTGCCATGTGCTGCTTTGCTCCTGTTCGGTGCTCCTGACCAACCTCCACAACCCCAGTATTTACAGATCTGCCTTTATTCTTCAGTTGTCCTAGGACGGAAAAATGGCTCACTGATTTTCTTCTTTTTCTAATTAAACTTTAGTTTGGTACATTTTTAGGTCGTTGTACAAGAATGTTTTAGGAGAGCTCAGCAAAAAATGCTCTCTTCCACTTAGCTCTCTTGACTTCACCCCTCCTTTTACCTATCTGATTGATTCTTTTGTTGGATCATCATTCAAATCCTACTGTTTTACTGTGGGTGTTTCCCAAAGCTCAGTACTGTGCCTTTCTCCTCGACTGGTGATCTCATCAACTCCTATGGGTTCAAGTTTATGTATCCAGTCTCAATCTCACCTGAATCTCAGTTTTATAACTCCACAAGCCTATAAATATCTCCCAATATTTCAATTCCAAGATATCAAAAAATTTCCCTGTAAACCAATTCTTTCTCCAAATCTTCCTATTTCCATTGAAGGCATCATCATCCTTTCAAGTCATTCAAGTCTATAAACTCAAATTTGACTCTTTATCCTTCTCCTCTTCCCTGTCCCATTATAGGTCTTCTTGATTCTATTATCTATGGCATCTCACATATGTTCCCTTTTTCTACTCAGTTATAAGCCCAGGTCTGGTCCTAATCAGATCCTGCTTAAACTAGTGCAACAGCCTTCCTGATTGATCTCCCTGTGTGAAAATCTATTCTTTATCTAATGCCATCTACCACATAGCTGTCAAAACAGCTATCCTAAAGTAAAAGTCTAATGATGTTATAATTCTGATAAAAAATCTTGAGTATCTCCTTGTCTACAGGATAAAATACAACTACCTTAATCTGATATGTAAAAGCCTACTACGATCTGATTTCAATCTACCTGGTCAGGATTAAGTCATATCATTCCCTTTTCCACATTCAATGTTCCAATCAAACTATCCTGCTTAGTATTTTCTAGACTCAGCACTCTTCCTCTCATCTCCACCTTCTTACTTTTGCAAAGGTTGTCCCTGCCGAGTACTCTTTCCCCGGATATTCCTTCATGCCTCAGTTAAGATGCCAAAAAACCTTTTCAGATCTCTCCAATTCTTAGTGCCTAATAAACTCTCATCTCACCCAGATCTCTTAAAGCCTTGAACAGATAACATCTTCCTGAAGCTGTTCCTGACCCTGTAAGCTACTAGTGTTTCTCCTTCTACCACTTAAAAATAACCTTGTAATCAACTGACTATTTATACTTACTTTTGTAGATAATTTCTCCCCAATAAGATGTAAGCTCCTTGAGGACAGGTACTGTTTTATTTTTGTCTTTGTATTTCCAATATCTAACACAGTACCTGGCACATTGTAAGCATTTATTAAATTTTTATTTATTGATTTCTCCTGAATTTATATCATATTTACTTATTTGTTTATATTTAAGGACATAAGCACCTGTCAGGAGGATCTATTTTTTGTTCATTTTTAAATCTCCTGCATCCAGCATATAGAAGTTACTTAATACATAACTGTTAAACTGAATTGTTGGTAAAGTGGATAAATCTAGAGTCAGAAGGTCAGAGTTCAAGTCCTGATTCTAGCTGTTATTGGTGGTATGAATGTAAGTTATTCTGAGCATCATTTTCCATGGCTCAACAATGAAAATGTAGGCCTTTCCAGCTCTAATATTCTATAAAATTTGACCTTCATTGTAAGGCTAAAAGGTAGTCAATAAAAAGGAGAAGCTGCAAGCAATTTGTATGACCTAACCTTAAAAATCAATGAAAATTTGCCTTGCTTTAAGTTTAGTAATTGCCTGAAGATCAAATAATCATGTGTAAACTTAATATGGAGTTGGATAAGACTATAAGTTTAATTTTTACAATGAATTAATCAGTAAATTATTTTTAATGATAAATTCTAAGAGCTGTTGATCTGTTAACATTCTTGTGGATTTAGAACTCAAGATTATTACACGTTATTTAAGAGGAATCTTAATAGGCCAAATTTATGGTGTGTTTTAAAGTTGACAAAATGCTTTGATGTTCAGAAAATTATATTCTATGAATAAATATAAGCTGGGTGATTTGTTTCTTTAAAATCTTATCTTCAGAACTGGAACTCTTAATTGAAAACCAGATAGATAATTTTGACTATATTAAGTTAAAAAGTTTTTGTACAAACAAAATCAATGCAGACAAGATTAGGAGGGAAGTAATAAATTGGGAAATCATCTTTACATTCAAGGGTTCTGATAAAGGTCTCATCTCTAAAATATATAGAGAATTGTCTCATATTTATAAAAATTCAAGCCATTCTCCAATCAATAAATGGTCAAAGGATATGAACAGACAATTTTCAGAGGATGAAATTAAAACTATTTATAGTCATATGAAAAGGTGCTCCAAATCACTGTTGATCAGAGAAATGCAAATCAAGACAACCCTGAGGTACCACTTCACACCTGTCAGATTGGCTAAAATGACAGGAAAAGTTAATGATGAATGTTGGAGGGGTTGTGGGAGGGCTGGGACACTGATGCATTGTTGGTGGAGCTGTGAACGGATACAGCCATTCTGGAGAACAATTTGGAGCTATGCTCAAAAAGTTATCAAACTGTGCATACCCTTTGACCCAGCAGCATTTCTATTGGGCTTATATCCCAAAGAAATCATAAAGAAAGGAAAAGGCCCCACATGTGCAAGAATGTTTGTGGCAGCCCTTTTTGTAGTGGCTAGAAACTGGAAATTGAATAGATGCCCTTCAATTGGAGAATGGCTGAATAAATTATGGTATATGAATATTATGGAATATTATTGTTCTGTAAGAAATGACCAGCAAGATGATTTCAGAGAGGCCTGGAGAGACTTACATGAACTGATGCTGAGTGAAATGAGCAGAACCAGGAGATCATTATACACGGCAACAACAGTACTATATGACAATTAATTCTGATGGACATGGCTCTCTTCAACAATGATATGTTTCAAACCACCCCCAATTGTTCACTGAAGAAAGCCATATACACCCAGAGAGAGGGATGTGAAATGTGGACCACAACATAACATTCTCATACTCCTTGATTGATGTTTGCTTACATTGTGTTTCCTTTATCTGATATATCGTTTGTGTAGATAAGATTTTTCTTGCACACCAATGATAAGTTTGGAAATATGTATACATATATTCGATTTGCCAATATTTTAACATAATTAACATGTAGTGGATATCCTGCCATCTAGGGAAGGGGTGGGGAAGTTGGGGGAAAAAAATTTGTAACGGAAAGCTATGTAAGGGTTATTGTTGAAGAATTACCCACACATATGTTAGGCAAATAAAATAAAATTTAAAAAAAAAAAAAAAATCTTATCTTCATGGGCAGCTAGGTGGCGCAGTGGATAAGAGCACCAGCCCTGAAGTCAGGAGGACCTGAGTTCAAATCCAATCTCAGACACTTAACATTCCCTAGCTGTGTGACCCTGGGCAAGTTAATCTCAATTGCCTCATCAAAAAAAAAAAAAAAAAAAAAATCTTATCTTCATATTAAAATTAACATGTTACTGTATGATAGGTATTTTGGTGTAGAGAGTATAGGACTAGCCTTGGAATCTGTGACCCTGGAGAAGTCATTTAATTTCTCAGTTTCTTCTTTAGACTATAAATGATATAGAATGATTAAAAAAAATCTGTATCATTATGCCATTAGGTAGTAGCTAAACAAACTGCAGTAAGTGAATATAAAAAAACATTACTATTCTGTAAGAAATAATGATTGTGATAAATACAGAGAAATAAGAATAGATCTACATGAACTGATGCAGAGTGAAGTTAGCAGAACTACATGTACACAGGACTACAATGTTATAAATGGAAAGAATAACTACAAAACAATAAAAAAATGAATGCTGCTAAATTATAAAAAACAAGTTTGGCTACAAATAAGAAATATGACAAGATGACTTGTTCATCCTTTAACAAAGGTGCATGGGTGAGGAACATTACACATAATGTTAAAATTTTTTCAATGTATTAATATTGTTTTGCTGAATTTTTTTCTTTCTTTTCCTTTAAAAAATTTTTTTGTAAAAAAGGAATTCTCTCTTAGAGGAGGAAAAAGGAAGGATACAAGGAGAAAATCGAGGCATTGTAAAAAAAATAAACAAAATAAAAGATAGTAATAAAAACTTATTTTAAAAATAAAATAAATCTGGTTTCAGACACTTAACATTCCCTAGCCATGTAACCCTGGGCAAGTCACTTAACCCCAATTGCCTCAGCAAAAAGCAAAAAAAAAAAAAAAAGCTTGACTTTAAAACCTCTTCATCAACTAAGAGAATCTCTATACCAGTAATTCTCCACAATGATAAAATTACAGATAAATAACCCAATTACTGGGCATTTCTCTAGGCACAAAGGTGCTTTTTTTTTTGGTTGGCTTTTGAAGGAATTTATAGGCCTTCTCTCCTTAAAAAGAAAGGCAAATTTTATTCATCAATTTGTAGCAACAAATGTTTTTCCTTTCCAAATAATTTTTAGTGTGGAATAATATTTTAAAGAAGATTAATTTCAACACCAATACTCAATACTGAGTGAGAAATGCTTGTTATATTCAGTATATACTACTTATTTTCACAGACATTAGTATTTATTTTCTAATCCTTCTTTGACTAAGTTTCATAAAAAATGATAAACTAATCTCAACATAAACTTATATAGTTTAGCTGAAGAGAGGCAACAAATTGTCAGAGCACTCTTCTAGATATGTTAATCTATAAGATCAATCAATGGATTCACCTATCTCTGCACTAATCCTGCTTCCATTTATTACTGTGAGATAAAGATGACCTTGCGTTCTCAAGGGCTAATGCCAATGAAAAGCAAACTTTGAAAGGTCCTATCAAGATAGAAAGGCTTCGATTGTAGACTCAATGAGGTACTATGTCTAATCTATGGAGGAACCCAAATTAAATGAGGTTTATTATCAAAATATTGGCCACCAAGAAACGAAGTTTTTGGTTACAACTCAGAAAGATGATTTATGTATTCAGAACCTGCAATCTGCATTGGTAAAGTAGAATTCTCATAGTGATGAACTCATGGAACACAAAAATTAAAGTGAAGATAAATTCTACTTAAGAATCAAATTATTTTCTTCTAGAAGTGAATCAGTAACCATCATCATTTCTAATTTATTGAAATATTTCTTTTTAAGTATCACCATCCTTTAAAAATAGGTTGATTTTGAATTTTTTTTTCAGTTACATAACCAGAACTATTGGAGCCTATTTAAGTTTAAAAACAAAAGTAAAAAAAAATTAAGTATTCTTTGTCACATGACATGTTTACATTGATGATTGTTCTCAAGCATTATTGTTGTAGAGAATTGGCAACTCACCTGGTTCCTGTCCCGGGCATTTGTGTACCTGATCTTCTGTATGAAGTAAAATATCAGCCATGCTGAAGAAATAATCATCAAAACAATAAAGGATATTGACACGAAGACTAGAGAACCACGGCTGAAGTTCTTTGCTGGTATACGAGTTCCAACAGCTATTGTCATTTGTACAGAGATGTTCTTCTCCAGATAACTCAAAATGTCCTTACCCCTCAATTCTGTAATCATCACAGCAACGATATCTCCAGTTCCTGCAATATGAAAAGATGTGTCAGCAAGCTGACATCTAGATTCAACATCATTATAAAAAAAAGGAGGAATTAAAATTACTCTTGTCATTTGCTGTCAACCTTTAAAACTTTAAAATTTCAATTAAATATTCAAAAGAACTGAAACTATGATTAGTGTATTCTACTATCAAGAGGCAATTCTATGTTTCCTACCAAAGAGAGTGACTGAAAGCATAGACAGGAAGAGTATTTAGAAACCTCAGAGTAATAAATCCCATGGCAGGTATAGAACACTGAACTCATCAAGGAAACTCTTGTTTTTAAATAAAAAAATTTTTTTTCTGAATTTTTAATAGCTTTTTATTTTCAAAATAAATACAAAGATAATTTTCAACATTCAACCTTACAAAACCTTGTGTTCCAAAATTTTCTCCCTCTCTTCTCTCCACCTTTCCCTTAAGACAGTTAGTGATCCAACATGCATAATTCTTCTATAGATATTTCCACATTTACTATAGTGTACTAGAAAAATCAGATCAAAAAAGAAAAAAATGAGAAAGAAAAAACTGGCAAGCAAACCACAAAAAAGGTGAAAATACTATGCTGTGATCCACATTCAAATCCCACAGTCCTCTTTGTGGGTGCAAATGGCTTTCTCCACCACAAGTCTATAGGAATTGGCTTGAACCTCCCCTACCCCCCCACTGTTGAAAAGAGCCACATCCATCAGGGTTGATCATCACATAATCTTGTTGTTGCTGTGTACAATGCTCTCTTGGTTCTACTCACTTCACTTAGTGGAAGTTCATGTAAGTCTCTCCAGGCCTTTCTAAAATCATTCTGTTGATCATTAAGAAAACTCTTCTTAACTGAACTATGAAGCCAAACTATCATAAATTCCTAGAATCATGGCCCAGTTTTAGGACAACTATTAGACACAATCACAAAATATCAGAATAGGAAGAGACCTCAGAGATCATTTAGTACAACCAAAATTCGACCAGGCATCTCCTCTAAATAATCTTCAACATGCAGCAATCAATCTTCCATGTCTTCAACATCTAACAGCAATGGGTAATTTACTCTGCTGAGGCATTGTTCTAATTGTTAGAAGCATTTATTACCTTATAGCCACCTGAGATCTAATTATTTATAACTCATTTACTGATCTTAGTTCTGTTCTCTTAGACCAAACAAAAGTCTAGACACCAAGGGTTCTTAACTTGAAGTTTATGAACTTAAAAAACCCACAACTGTATCTTAATACAATTAGGCTCCTTTGCAATCCTATGTATTTTATTTTATGCATTTAAAAAAATATATTCTGAAAATAGATCCACAGGCTTCATCAGTCTGTCAAAGAGCCTCTCATCAAGACCTTCCACAAGATACTCTAAATACTTAAATTTTTAATTTTTTCAATTAATTAAAAAATGTCTCCTCTCATTTGTCCTCCTTTAACTTAAAAAGAAAAACAAAGATCTTGCAACAAATATGTATAGTCAAAAGGAAATACAATAATGTACACTTTATATTCTTTGTATTCTTTCCCTGAAAAACATAGTCTACCTGCCAAGACTACCTTTTTTATTTATTTCCTCAATATTCTTTGAAATATTTAGATTTTGAAGGGACACTTGATTCTTCTCCTCTTCTCAGAATGTTAGCATAAAATCAAACAGCTTGTTCTGAAATCACCTTGACTCTCACATTTGTATTTCAAACTTCCTACTCAGCTCTAATTCTTTTAACAGAAATTCTTGGAAAGTCTTCAATTCCATTAAAGACCCATTTTGCCCTAATAGAATTATACTCAGATTTGCAGGGTAAGTTAATCTTTGTTGTAAAAAGCCAGCATCTTTTTGCTTTTTGGAATGATATATCCTCAAGTCTCTTCTCATTTAGGTTTAAAGCTGCCAGATCTTATGTGATCCCAACTATAGTTTTGTAGTACTCAAAACTGTTTCTTTTTGGATACTTCTTTGACAAAGTTGCTCTGGATTTTGACTATGACATTGGGATTTTTCCTTTTGAAGATTCTTTCAGGAGGTGATTGGTGGATTCTTTCATTTTCACTTTGTCCTCAGGTTCTAATATGCAGTTTTTATCTATGGTTCCATGAAATATAATATCCAGGTTTTAAAAAATTATTAATTTAAAAGAGTCCAGTGATTCATAAATTATCTTTCTTTGATGTTTTCCAAGTGGCTATTTTTTGTTAGACATTAGATAATTTTGTTTTCAATATTTTGATTTTCTCCAATATTTCTTATTGCCTCATGGAATTAATGATTCTGTTTGGTCGATTTTAGTTTTCAGGGAGTCTGTTATTTGAATAAAGTTCCCTACTTTCTCTTTTAAAACTATTTATTCTCCATTCAATTCTTTTTTTTCCAAAAGCTTTTACTTCATTTGGAAATTTCTTACTTCATTCCTTTTAGGTATTTATGTAATCCTGGCAGAAAACTATTTTTTCTTTTCAGTCTCTACTTGGACTTGTTACTCTTTTTTAGGATGATCTCTAGAAAGCATAGTAATAAAGTGAGTTTTCCTTAAAATGATTAGTAGGATCTATCAAAAATCATCAGCAGGCATCATATGTAATGGGAATAAATTAGAAACATTGCCCGAAAGATCAGGGATGAAACAAGGTTGCCCACTATAACCACCACTGTTCAATATGTAATAGAAATGTTAGCTTTAGCAATAAGAGAAGACAAAGAAATTAAATGAATAAGAGTAGGTAATGAGGAAACAAAATTATCACTCTGCAGATGACATGATGGCAAAACTTAGAGAATCTTAGAGAATTAATTAAAAATGAATAGAAACAATTAACAAATTTAGCAAAGCTGCAGGATATAAAATAAATGCACATAAATCATCAGTATTTCTATATGTTACCAACTAAGTCCAGCAGCAAGAGATACAAAGAGAAATTCCAATTAAAATAACTATAGCTAACAGGATGATTTCTAGAATCTATAATAATATTTTATTCTGGTCAGCATCTTCTTTAGTTCATTCTAGTTTAGTTTAGAACTCAGTCAAGTTCCATCCTCTGCTCTGCTTTTGGATTAGATAGTCATCCTTACTTCATCATTCTGGGTTTTTGATTATATTATCCTGGATCTCTGTGAGGTTCAAAGCATTGTATCTTCAGGGCCCTTTATTATGTCTTAGGACAGAGTGCTAGGAAATTCACAGAAATGTGGTGCATAAGTTCGTGCATTGTTGTATCATGATGGTTACTGCTACTATACTTTACTTCTAAGGTTCCCACTCTTTGGTTTTCTTAGGGTGAAGTGTTATCCCCACTTGCTGTCTCTGGAAAGAGGATCTTGTAAATTATATATGTCTCTGGCCTATCTCTGCATTGGGAGATTGCTGGTTCATTTGCTAGTGTTAATGCTGACTTTGTTAACAGCCCATTTTCCTACTGGCTATAGTTTTTTGACTGCTTTTTTTGGTGCAGTTCTGGGATAGAAAAAAAACTGCTTCAGTCTCCTACTAGATTTCCTGATATTATGATCTGGTGAGAATTTCAGGGTTTTGCTGGAATAATTATGTAGAAGCTGGGTGATCTGTCTATTTAGGCAGCCATCTTTTCTGGAAGTTGATGATAACAATTAGAGTATAACAGCTCTGAAAGGCTTCAGAACTTTGATCAAAGTATATTTAATCATGACTTTAGAAGACTGATGATGAAACATGTCTGGCACTTCTAGGTAGAGAGGCTATGGATTAAATGCACAGAATGAGATATATATTTTATACTTGACCAATGTATTGACTTGTTTTGCTTGACTATACTTATTTGACACATGGAAGGGTTTCTGTTTGGGGGATGGGCAAATTCATATATAGTGACAGAAATTTGAAAAACTGTTTAAAAAAAGGAAAAAAAAACATCAATGAAATAAGAATACATGGAAGAAAACAAAAAAAAATTAAGAAGCTAACACAAGGGATAATGATATTACTACCTTGTAACATTTAATATACATTAAAAATAAACTCTACACATAGAAACCCACAATTCCATGTATAACTTTGTGTGTGTGTGTGTGTGTGGTTTGTGTACTGAAATGCTTGTCAGTCAACATTTAAGCATTTAGTACGTATCAGGCAATGTGCTAAAATCTGAATACAGAGTAAAAAAACAGTCCCTTGTCCTAAGGAAATTCAGATCCTAATGGCAGAGACTGTGAAAAAAACCAAAGTGTATGTGAGAATTAGTGGAAGATGACCTAAGAGGAAAAAACAATAGTAGCCCTGGGGAGTGAGGAAAGCCTCCTACAGAAGGTGGGATTTCATCTGAGTCTTGAAGCAAGCTAGGGAATCTAAGAGATAAAGGAGGGCATTATAGGGAATGGAGGATAGCTAATGCAGAGGTATTGGGAAGGGTGACAGAGCATCTTGTTCAAAACACTTTGAACATTTGGATCAGTGTAGCTGGATCATAAGACTATACAGAGGGCTGTAAAGCACAAGATACCTAGAAAAGAAAGAATAGGTCAGTTATGAAGAGCTTCCATGCCAAAGAACTTTTTAATCACTCTTGAAGGTGTTAGGGAACCACTGAAGTTATGGATTAATGAAGTGATATGATAAGATCTGTCTTTTGAAAAATTACTCTGGCAGCTTTATGGAGGATGGAATGGAGTAGAGAGACACCTGAGGCAGGGAGACTAAGTAGAAGGCTTTTTCAGTATACAGATAATGGATGATGAGGGCCAAAATGAGATGGTTATGTGAATGAGGAGGATGTCTATAGAAAACATTGTAAAAGCAGACAATAAGAGTAAATATAGGGGGTGAATTAGAGTAAGGAGTCAAGGATGATTCTCTGATGTTCATTCTAGAATTACCTGTCTCTGCTTCTATTTTCTTAACATATCTTTTTATTCATCTAAATTGGTGTATGATGCAATTCCTTACCCCTCTTTCCTTGGTCATTTGTTTTTAGATCATAAGAATTTCTTGATAATTTTCTGTTCCATTCCAGCAAATTGCCCCCCCTTCTGGGCCAAGAAACCCATCCTTTCTTCACAGAACTGTAGATCTAGGGTTGAAAGGTCTATCAGAGGTGATTAATACACCTCCCCTCCCATTTTATAATTGGGGAAACTGACATCCCAAAAGACTGAACTTTCTGAAATTCACTCTCAAAATCTAGAAAGACCTTCCAGTAGAGATAGCGATCAGTGAGAAAGGCAGGGAGTCTATTCTTGAAACCCCTTTGCCATGCAAACTTCTCAATATCCCACTAAGCATAATAATAGAAGAAACAAAAAAACAGAAATACACAAAGGCAAAGTTGAAACAATCACATGAACACAGGGACTAAAATGACAGCTGCTCCTTAGGGAGCTAAAGCAGTCTCACAACCCTGGAGCTAAATCTGGCATGTGGGGCACCTCTCTGCACTTTCACACTTGCATCGTCTCTTATTTTTCTGCTGCATCACTTTGGGTCATGGAGCAGGAATAAAAGATTCTGGTTTCTTTTTCATGCTCCATTCTACCCTACTTCCTATCCATAGTTCATCAGATTCATTTGCAACAGTAATTGGACTGGTCAAGACAGAAGAATTAGTATTTAGCCTCAGGGGAACACAAAAGAATGAACAGTTTAAAAAATATAAACAATTTTCCCCCCCACTAGTAATGCTAGTTGAAACAGTTATAGAGGATTAGGATAGAACATACTTCCTTTATAATGAAGAAAATGACAAAAAATTTATTTCTTATTAAAATAAACATGATTTGGTTTGCCAAAAGAAAAATATCTACAGAAAGGTTCAAGAAACAAAACCAATCAATATCTTGCTTATGGATATCATAAAACACAAAAATCTGTAATTAAGTTAAACTTAAGATTTTGCTTTAAACAATATTATGCTTCAACTACAAATTTTAAAAAATGTAGGGACGGCAACAATGATAACTATAAAACGGAATTCAAGGCAAAAAATTTTAATGAGAAAACAAGGGCATTACATAATGGTAAAAAAAAAGAAAAATTTAACAAATATGTGAACAATAGACAGGCAGGATACATTTCAAAACTTAAATTTATATAAGAAAAATTAATAGTATTTAATAAGAATAAGCATAAATATTACAGCAAAGGATTTTAATAGTTTATCAAACATGACAAAATATGTAAAATAATTAAAAATAAATCTAAAGAATGAGAAGGGAAAAAATGAAAAAAGATGAAACCAAGTTTGTTAATTATGGAAAAGGTGAGTAGCTTTAGAGTAGGATATTGGGAGAACTAGGTTGAGGGGAAGGAGGATAAAAGAGCATAAAGAACAGAGTTTGATTAATGATAATCAGGGGTTCAGAATCATTTGGATAGGAGGATATGACTGGTTGGGAGTCTGTTAAACAATGAAGAAGGAGTTTGGTCAGGTAGTTTATCAATATCGCAATTAACTGAACAAAAATTTTTGTGGCAAATTTCTCTGAAAAGATCTCAATTCAAAAATATTTAAGGAAATGATTGAAATTTATAAGAATAAAAGCATTTCCTTTCCTAATTTATAAATAGTCTATGGATATGAAGAGGCAATACAGATAAATATATACTATCTAGAGTCATGTGAAAAAATGCTTCAAATCATTACTAACTAGATAAATGCAAATTAAAGCAATACTGAGATAACTTCTCACATCTTTGGAAAAGATGACAAAAAGGAGAAGATAAATTTTGGAGGGCCTATAAGGAAATAGGCACATTGAGGTACCACTGGTAGACCTGTAAATGGGTATAACCATTCTAGAAAGCAATTTGGAATCATCTACAAAAAGTTTCTAAACAATACATATCCTCTCTCTCAATTATACCATTGCTAGGTCCATATTGAAAAGAGATCAAAGAGAGGAAAAGTTCTTTTATATACAAAAGTGTGTGTGTGTGTGTATGTATATAAGCTCTTTTTGAGGTGTCCAAAAATTGGAAATTAATAGGATAAACAACATTTGAGGAATGGCTGAATATGTTGTATACACATGTGATAGAGTACTACTGTGACGTAAGAAAGAAGAAAAAGACATAGATTTATATGAACTGATTTGGAGTGAACAGAAATAGAACTATTCATACAATAACATCATTCTTATGAAAATAGTTTGAAGACTTTTATAAACTAATAAAAATAAGTAGAAGCAGAACAATTTCTATAAAGACAAGAGTAGTGTTAAAAAACAATTTTAAAAGCTATTAAGAGGTATGATTAATATGAAAATCATTCATAATTCCAGATGACTGATGATGAAACATGCTATCTATTAAGACAAGTGATGGAACTGAAATGCAGAATAAAATACACATATTTTTGCGTAAAGTCACGGGGAAAATCTGTTTTGCTTGACCATGCATATCTGTTAAAATATTTTTTTTTTTCTTTTTCAATGGAGAGGAAAAAGAGAGAAATAGATTTCTGTTCATTAAAAAAAGAGTTGTGAGTGCTACAGATACGAAATGTGCCATGGATTTTCAGAGAGGCCACTATATTTGTTTTACTAATCTATTTACTAAATATTTGTTTTACTGTAAGAGAACTCTCATGAAGCAGGAGTAATCTGTAAATGCATATGTAATTTGCATTTAATTAAAAAATATATCTATAAAATTTTCAAAGAAAACTTCACTAATCACAATCATATAAGTGGAAAAGTGAACGAGAAAAAATACACAAAGAAATTTCATGAGAATTTAGAATGATTGAAAAATTATGTCATAGTTGTTGATAGTTACTAAGCAAGTTTAGTAAGTTATAACTAACTAGTTGCTAGTTGATATTCAATATTGAACTATTAATAAACATTTAATTTAAAATGAAAAGTTTCTCTATCTCAGACCAGAGATAGAGGTAAGAAGAGCTAGATTTTAGTCCTGTCTTAAACACTGTTCATTCAAATCTTTGGAAAGTAACATAACTCTCAGTGTCTTTGAGCAGAAGTCAAATGCCTGGTATAAGAAAGTTTCCTTTTTGGAACCTATAATGAACCTACAACAATTTTATTATTATTATTTTTAAATCCAAGATTATGCTATGGAGATTTTTTTTGGCTCATCTGTCTGTCCTTAATTCTAATCTAGTGTTGCCACTTTTCCATAGGACTCAGATCAATTATACTCTGGGCAACTAGCTTTTCCTTACTAGTCAAAATCAGGTTCCAAGTCAAGTTTCCTCCAAGTTTTAAAGAATAAAATTTGAACAAATCAATGTATTATCTGTTCTGCTATCTAAATCCTCCATAAATTAGCTTCTGACCTCATCACAACTTAAACTTCTGTCCACAATTATTAAGAAGTTCTTAATTGCTTTTTTCCACAGTATTTGACACTGCTGACCAATCTTTCCCCATTGGGTTTTCATGACACTGCTTTCAGTTTTCTTCCCACTTTTCTGACTAGTCAAAATTTCTCTAAATGGATCATCATTATCCATGTCAGCCACTAACCGTGGGTGCACCCCAATATTCTGTGGTGTCCACTTTTCTCTATAATCTCTCACTTAATAAACTTATTAGTTCTCATTGAATCATTTCTCATCTTTCTCCAGATGACTCCCAAATTAACATATGAATAAAGAATCATTTATTTTGGGTTTACTGTATGCTTAATGCTGTGTTAAATAAAGGAGGTACAATAGAAAAATAAGACAGTCTTTGCTTTCAAGCATCTAATTGGAAATGGCAATATGTATGAAGCAGTGTCACAGAAGATACATTTAACTCATTTTATAATATGCTAGTTATAGAAGTGAGATGGGATACTGCACCTTCAGGAAAGTTAGAATTTTAATTTTATATGGTTCAATCTGCAACTTTAGTCAAAAAGAAGAGAATCAGGGATCGAGGAATTATGACAGTGCATCTATACTTCCACAGATTACAATAATAAAAATTATCAGTACTATTAACTGCTCTGATAGAAGTAAAATGATCTGTTTCACAGTGAATCAGCTTAAAAAATAATAGTTATATAAGTTCTTTCTTAGTTCTGAGGAAAAGAAGGAATAAAAGGTAATTAATTTAAAACCCTAAGAAGGGTTTTGTAAAGGGCTCACTAACAGTCACATAAGGAAAATATAATTTTAATATAGACTAGAAATGATTTCCTTTTATGGCTGTAAGAATGAAATACTTAGAAACATTAAAAATTCAAATTCTATGTGCACTATTAAAACTATTATGACCCACCATGTTTGAGTCACTATAAAGTAATTTTTCAATTTGTACATTAAGATGACAGTTCTGTAATTAGAATTTCTATGATAATTTTAGTAGTAAATAAGATTAAACAGATTCATGCAAAATTGCTCCTTAGTAAGAATGTTTTATTGGCATTCACCAAAACAAAAAGTTCATTAGCTCAATAGAGCAAAACAGATGACCCACAGCCAATGACTTTTTTGTTTCTAATTCCTCTTTAAAGTGATGTTTAGTCATTGCTAAAACTCACTGATGGTTTACCCTGTAGGGCAAAGATAATATTGTCAAATTTTAAAGACTCATATGCAAGAGCAAGTGGTCATTCTGTTTATCTTTAGAGGACATATCTAGTAACAATAAGAGGGAGGGAGCAGAGGAAGTAAAAGGTTGCCAGATTTTGGCTAAATATAAACTAGAGTCCCATCTAGATCTAAATCTATGAGCCAATGAATTTTCTAGTAATTTTTAGAGCTATCCCAAAGTAGAGAGGGATGCTATATAATGAGCTCTCTAAAAAAGCTATATTTTAATCAGGGGCCTTAAAATCATTTATCAGGGATGGCTTGAGGAAAGTATTCTGTATTCTGTAATCAGTCTTGGTGAAACATAATGAAAATGGTGTTTAGTTTTAGACAACACATTTTAGGAAGGAGAATAGTCAGAAAAGGACAAAAATGACATTGAGAAAACTCAAAATTATGTTTTATGATGATTGGTTGAAAGAGTTGGGGATATTCAATTTTCAGAAGGAAAGATAAATAATGGGTAAATATTGTGGAGAGAGATTCCTGTTCAATATTTAAAAAAAATTCTAATTGAAAGGGTAAGTTCATCACTGGAGAAATTCAAGCAGAGGGTGGTTGATCACTTGTTAAGAATAGTCTAAAAACAATTCTCATTCAAGTAATTCTTGGTCTAGGTGATCTTTCAACTGGGCCCCATGGAATTTTGTAATTCTTTGATTACAATGGCTATTTAAGACAGGACACCAATTTAAAAATCATCTGCAAATCGGAGCATCTGGGGAAAATGTCATTGTAAATAAAGAATCCTTCTGTTTGTACTCTGCATGAGAACCTCTGAGATATTGGCAAACCCCTTAGTTGAGCATATGTCTTCCTGTTTTATGACTTGTTTAGTGTTAATTCTCTGCAGGTTGTCTCCCTCATCACACCTGTCATGGACTTTGGTATTATTTGAGCATATTTCTGGTTCTTTTTATTTAAGGAAATCTTTGAAGTTATATTTTATCTCATCAAACAGACTTTTAAAATCCACAAATAATAGATAAAATGAGATTTTATATTTGTTATACCTTTTGGTCAGTTAATCAAAATACTCTTTTAAAAAGTTTTCTCTATTTTTGGGAGGCTGGTGTTTGTAGTGATGGAAAGGAGATAGAATAGGTAAATACAGCTTTTCCATGCTATGGGTATATTCTCTCTTTAAAACATCTTGAAAATTAATCTCCAACTAACTTTTAAAAGTGTTTCCTCTGTAAGTGAGTGAACCTTACTCTCATCAGAATTGGCTCAAAAAGAAAATAACATACATACTAAATAGGGGTATGGAAAACTATCTTACTGTGCAGGAAAATAGGAGAGATATTGTAAGGGGGAAGGGTGATAAAAGAGAGGGAATACTGGAGGAGGGAGTGGACAGCATCAAAACACTATTGAGGAGGGACAGGGTGAAGGGATATTTCTCAAATATAGAGGGAACTGAGTCAAATTTATAAAAAATAGTTCAATTGATAAATGATCAAAAATTAGGGTCCGTGCCCAAACAGCTATAAATTCATGTACATCCTTTTACCTAACAATACCACTATTAGGCCTGAATACCAAAAAAGATTGGGAAAAAAAGGAAAATGACCTATTTGTACAAGAAATATTCATAGCAGTTCTCAGGGAAAAAAAAAAAGGAAATTAAGGGAATGCCCATCAATTGGTGAATGGTTCAATAAACTGTGGTATGTGTTTGTGTTGATGATTATTGTTCTATGGGAAATGATGAGCAGGATGCTTTCTGAAGAGAAAAAAAAAACTATCTGGAAAATCCTCCATGAACTCAAGCAAAGTCAAATATACTGTATACAAAGTAACAACAATGTTCTGGGATGACCAGCTGTAAATGACTTTTCTCTTCTTAGTAATAGTACAGTCATTCACGACTATTCTGAAGGACTTATGAAAAATCCTATCGGTACCCAGAGAATTATTGTCTGAATACAGATTGAAGCATTTTCTCTTTTTTAAAAATTAATTGTTCTTAAGGTTTTTTATTTTCATTAAGATGGGATATCTATGTTTTCTTTTACAACTTGACTTTTATAGAAATGTTTTGTATAACTTCACATGTGGTTTCTTAATTGTGGGTGGGGTTAAGGGAGAGAACCTAGAACTCAAAAAATTTTAAAACAAATGTAAAAAAATGTTTTGAATATAACTGGGGGAAAGTATTTAATAAATACAATAAAAGACAAAACAAAATGTATCCTCTAAATTTATGGCTAAAGAAACACTAAAAAATGTTATGAAATACAAAATAGATAATTTTGATTACATTACATTAACAATTTTTTTTTTAAAAAAAGCCAAAGCTGCCAAGATTAGAAGGGAAGCAGAAAGCTAGGGGAAAATATTACAACCATCATTTCTAAATTATAGAGAGAAGTAACTCAAATTTAAAAGAATACAATACAAAGAGACAATTTTCATATGAAGAAATTAAAGCCACTTCTAATCATATTTAAAAAAGATCTAAATCACTATTGATTAGAGAAATGCAAATTGAGACCACTCTGAGGTACTACCTCACATCTCTGAGATTGGCTAAGATGACAAGAAAAGATAATGTTAAATGTTGCAGGGGATGTGGGAAAACTGCAATGCTAATACATAGTTGGTAGAGTTGTGAAATGATCCAACCATTCTGGAAAGCAATTTGAAACTATGCCCAAAGGGCTATAAAACTGTTCATAGCTTTTGATCCAGCAGTTTCCCTATTGCATCTATATCCTAAAGAGATCATTAAAAAATGAATGAAGCAAGCAGAACCAGGAGAACATTGAACACAGTAACAAGATTATGTGATAATCAACTGTGAAGAACTAGACTTTTCTCAACAATGAGGTGATTCAAGGCAATTCCAATAGACAGGATAGAAAATGCTAATCACACCAGAGAGAGAACTATGGAGACTGAATATTGATTGAAGCATAGTATTTTCACCCTTTTGTTTATGTTTTCTTTCAATGTGGTTTTTTTTTTTTTTGGTTTGATTTTTCTTGTACATGACAAATATTGAAATATGTTTAAAAGGGCTTCACATATTTAACCTATATCAGATTGCTTTCTGTCTTGGGGAGATTTATATGAACAGTAATTGCCTACTGGATTGATCAAAGTTATTAAGTCAAAGGTGATTATCTTTACAATACTGCTGTTAATATATAAACTATTTCCCTTATTCTGCTTACTTTATATTGTATCAATTCATATAAATCTTCTCATGTTTTTCTGAAACTAGTCCCTTCATCATTTCTTACAGCACAATAATATTTCATCATCTTCATATAACTATAATTTGTTCAGTCACTTCCCAATTGATGGGCTTTCCCCTCAATTCTTATTCTTTGACATATCTATTTTAAGTCTATCCGGTATCCTCCTTCAGGTTTTATCTATAAATGATCTCAGGATAATCTGGTTAGAAATCATGCTAAGTTTCCTACATGCTCTTTCTCTTAAATGTTCTTCGCTGTTTTATAAAGGTTATCAGTCATCATTGCCATCACCATTATCATCATCTGTAATGTTTGTAAATTAAAGTTCTAGAAGGAGAATCAAGAGCTAGCATACAAAGTATAAAAACTCACCCAAGCAACAGTATCCCTGAAAATTAAAATGGATCTAAGAAAAGCTACTGATCTTATGAGACAATAAGAAATTTAAAACACAGTTAAAAGACTCAAAAATAGAAGAAAATATAAGGCAACTCATATGAAAACAAATGACCTAGAAAATAAACCAAGGAAAATAATTTAAGAAGCACTGGACTATCCGAAAAATCATTACCAAAAAAGAACTTAGACATCATTTTTCAAGAAATCATGAAAGAAAATGACCACATTTATTAAACCAAAGGGCAAAGAGAAAATAGGAAGACTAACAGTCACACAGGAAAAAATTTCCAAAATGAAAATTCTCAGACACATCAGAGACAAAAATCCAGTGCTCCTAAGTCAGAGAAAATACTTCAGTAAGTGAGAAATAAAGAGCTCAAGTAATAAAGAAAGAAAATCATGATCACATGTGATTTAACAGGTACCACTTTAAAAGAGATAGAGAGGTTGGAATACAATATTCCAAAAAGGAAAAAGACATACAAATTTACATCCAAGAATAATTTACCCAGTAAAACTGAGTATAATCTTACCAGAGAGAAAACAGCTTTAATGAAGTCAAAGTCTAAGACTGGAACTCTATAGAAACTTTAAAATACAAAGAAATCAAGAGAAACATAAAAAGTTAAATTTAAGTAAGCAATTAGAAGGAATAAAACAAAGATGAAGCATTTGTATTCTAGTGTGAGGAGGCAAGAAACAAGTGTCCCCACAGAACCCTAAAGAAATTGGGGGTTATTGAAAGAATTAAATGCTTAAGTGCCTACGAATCATTTTGATGATCTTAAAAGGAGAAAAGAGAGGGAAAAAGGAATACGATTAACAAGAAAGGAAGGGTAGGTAAGGGAACTTATCTCACATAATTGAAGTACACAAGTGGAAGACTATACAAACAAGGAGGAATATGTGGGAAGAACAGGTGACAATTGAACTTCACTTTCATCTGAACTGCTCAAAGGAGAGTAGGATACCCACACAAAGTTGGATTGAGAAATACGTTAAACTCAATAGGGAGGGGCAGCTGGGTGGCAAAGAGGATAGAGCACCAGCCCTGAAGTCAGGAGGACTTAAAAAAAAGAGGGTTCAAGGAGAGAGTATAAAAAGGGAAAAGTATAAAAAAATAGGATGGAGGGAAAAACACGGTGAATAAGAATGCCTGTGAGTTGGGTGAACTCATTCATAAAACAGAATGGATTAGAAAGCAGAATCCAATAATATAGTGTTTATAAAAAATACACTTAACACATAAAACTATATAGTTAAAACAAGTGGCTAAAGTAAAATTTCCAGCTGAACTAAAATGAAAGCAATTAGAAAATACCAGAAATAAACTCAACTAAAAGAAATGCACAGGAAAATTATATTATGCTGAAAGATATTATAGAAAATGAATATCAATACTTAACACATAAGAGACTACATTTTTTTTTTTAAATAGCTAACTTATAGGAAGAAATAAATGGTAAAACCATGATGTGATAGTAGGGGATCTCAATGTACCACTTAGACCACTCTAACAAGAAAAATAAGACTTTAAAAACTTTAATAGAATTTTAGAAAAGTTACATATAATAGATCTTTCATAATTATTGAATAAATATTTATTAAGCACTTACTATGTGTCAAGTACGATATAAGTGTTTTGTAACTATCATCTTATTTGAATGAATGAGAATTGAAAGAAATATTTTAATATAAATTATTTCAAAGCTGTGCTCAACACTTTTACAAAAACTGGCCAAACATTAAGACAAAAAAAGAAACAAAAAATCCCTTATAAATGAAAAAAAAAAAAAAAAAAGATGAAAAGACCTTTATCAAAGGAATATTCTGTAAAGATTTTTTCCCAGTTAACTGTTTTCCTCTTAATTTTAAATGCAAGCCTTTTGAGCAAAACCTTTTTAATTTTACATAATAAAAATTGCTCATTTTATGTTTTCTGATCTCTATCCTTTGGTCATGAACTCTCCTAGTCATAGTTATGAAAGGTACTTCATTGCTTTTAAACAAATCATTATCTTTACAACTAAGTAATTTAGTTTGGAATTTATCTTGATATGTGGTGTGAATGATGATCTATACCCAATTTCTGCCAGATTATTTTCAAGTTTCCCCAGCAGATTTGTTGTAAATTGAGCCTTTATACTAGGAGTTGGCATCTTAGAATATTAAACTATGGCACTAAACTAAAACTAAAATTTACTTTTCTATAAATTATATACTTAATCTGTTTGATTTACCTATTTTTAAAATAAACACTAAATAGTTTTGACAGTTACTGCTTTGTGATATATGACATCTTCATATTTTCTTTCATACTGTGCGGAATTAACTGGGAAATAGCCTTAAACTATACCTTAATTGTGATGATTTTATAAGAAAAACAGAGCTACAGCTAAAAAAAAAAAAGTTACAGGTGTTTGTCTCTTCTAGTTTCCCACCACCTCTTAATTAGCATTTAAGTACCTCTTTTTATTTCTTGGGATTAGAATGTAAACCCTGACTCCCTCAAACAATGGGAGAAAAAACCAGGCAGGTTGGGGACTGGGAGACTCCAGTGTTCAGGTTATTTAATCTTGTATTTTGCAATTTTTATTTTGCATTCTCCTTTTACTGACAAATACCTTGTAAGATGGGAAATGTTCTTTCTTGTGAGACAGTAATAACCCCTTCCCACCTTTTTTTTTTTTTTAAAACTCAGTCTTATGGTTTTTGTGATCGATACAGTCCCACACAATACTTTTCTTTTTTATATTATTTCCTTTGAGATCCTTGTTCTTTTGTTCCTCCAGATGAATTGTCTTTTTTTTTTTTTTTTTTTCCCCTAGCTCTACAAAAAACTGGATTGGAAATTCGACAGCATCTAGGTGGCTTAGTGTGAGTTCAAATCCAGCCTTAGACACTTACTGGTTTTATGACCCTGGGCAAGTCACTTGATCTGATTGGCTCAATTTTCTCATTTGTAAAATGAGCTGGAGAGGGAAATGGCCAACCACTGCACTATCTCTGCCTAAAAAATCTTAAACAAGATCATGAAGAGTTGCACAAAACTGAAAAATGAATATAAAAACAAATCTGACTGATAAGGCACTGAATAAGTAAATTACTTTAGATACTTGGTTTTTTTTTTTTTTTATTTGTATGGTCTATTCACATAAAATTAATGTTTCTTCAATTACTTAGGTTTGTTCCTATATAGAGAATTTTATGATTATTTTCATATAATTTCTAATGCGTTTCTTGGTAGACAGGTTCTCAAAGTCTATTCAATCTGCTGTTATTTTGAATGGAATTTCTCTTTTAGCTCTTCCTCATAAGCTTTGTCAATAATATAAAGAAATGCTGATGATTTATGTGGTTTTAAAAAAATACCCTGTAATTTTGCTGAAGTAGTTTCCAATAATTTTTTTGAGTTCTCTATGTAAACCATTATGTCATTTTTGCTTTATCCTTGATCATACTGGAAAAGCCTCTAGCCTTTGATATACTCCACATAATGTTGACTCTTGGTTTTTGATATGTTATACCTATCCAGATTAAGGAAAGGCCATTTATTCCTATATTTTCTAATTTTTTAAAAACAGAAATGCATATTGGAAGTTTGTCAAAAAATTCTTTCATATATTGATATACTCACGTGGTTTTTATTATTGAGATAGCCTATTATATCTACAGCTTTCCTTATAGTAAACCAACTCTACATGCTAAATATAAATTCAACCTGGTCATAGTGAAAATCTTTTTAATGTGTTATTGACTAAGTTTTTTAGCCACTTATCAAAGGTTTTGGTCTTGGTCCTTTCTCTTTCTCATTCTCCTTGCAGTCCCAAAGGTGGAATTTACTCTATTCTTTTCTGGGAACTTGACAAGCCCAATCAAATGTTGTTGATTGTGCCTACTGCACAATGGGCCTACTGCAAGGTAGTATTACTTGAAAACATCATCAGAAGTAATCTTTCCAAGATGTTGCCTTGGCTTACGATCCTGCTTAGGGCTTGCTGATATGGCTTTAGTGTGAGCTATTTTGTTGCTACTCTGGCTTGTTCTTTAGTCTTCCTTTTTGTTTCTTTGGTTTTTTCCTGGAAGAAAAGTATAGAAACATACTTAAAGAAAGAAGGTTTGGGGGTCAGTAGAGAACTAGAGTACATACAGCTAGGGAAATAATGATGGAGACAAATCTGTCTTGATTAAATCAAGACAAATGTTGGATGTTCTGGGATGATATAAGTATTGTTTCTCCTGAATTCTGTTTTCTTTACCTCTGAATAGATGGGAATGCTAATATTATTAATCGTAAACAGCAAATTCCAATTTGAGTCTTTCTGGCAATTCTACCGTTTATTTACATAGATGAAAATAGTTCACAGTACTACTGGGACCAGACTGAAAAAAATTCCGAATGATTCTGCCACTGCAATTAATATTCACTTAAACACCTTAGGGATTTATGCTTGCAACTTAACTACTTGCATGCTCTGGTAAAATAATCCAATATATTGAGGAACAAATGGAGACTGAGCAATAAACAAATTCTCAATTCTGGCAGGTTTTTAAAAGCTTCTCATGATTCTAGCAAAGCTATGGGGATGGGTCATTAACTACAAAGGGAATGGAGATTTCTTCCAATTCCCTTGACTTGAGACAAAAGATGTGAAGTTACTACATTGATTATTTAATAACAATTGCAGTACTTATTATTTCAAATGAGTTTTGTCCCTTTTAAGAAAATATACTTAGGGGAATTGATTGAATAATGCTGCCATGGCTTAAATAAATTTTAACACTCCCTGGGGACATAGTAGATAGTGTGTTAGACTTGGAATCAGAAAGACCCAAGTTTTAGTACTGTCTCAGACATTTACTAACTACATTAAGTGAATTAATGTCTCTGAATCTCCATTTCCTAATCTGTAAAGTGAGTATAATAATAGCACTTAAAGCATATGACTATTGTGTCAAATGAGATAAGATATGTAAAACATGTTACAAACTAAGAATTAGCTATTTTTAACTACCTGGAAAACCTGCTGCTTTTGAATTCAACATCCCTCAATCCTGGAGAATCTTCAATTTTTTTAAATAGTCAAAATGTATTTTTTAGCCAAGTCTGATGGATATGTTGGGAGATCAACATGGATTCTTTTGGGTTGCACTGAAGAAGAAATGTGACCATAAATTAATAAAAATTGGTAGAAATTTTCATACATGAATTTCAAAAACATTTTTGGCAATGACAGCAACATACTTAGCAACTTGTTGTTCAGTTGTGTATGACTCTTCAGGACCCCATTTAGGGTTTTCTTGGCAGAGATAATGGAGTGGTTTGCCATTTCCTTCTTCAGTTCATTTTTCGGATGAAGAAACAGAGGCAAACAGAGTTAAATGACTTGCCCAGGATCACATTGCTAATAAATGTCTGAGATAGATTTGAACTCAGATCTTCCTGATTCCATGTCTGGTACTCTGTTCACTGAGCCACTTAGCTGCCCATACCTTGCTGATAACATTCCCAAAAGGTGAGGTTCAGGACAGGACATTATATAACATGAATTTGTAAGGATATTGTGTTCAGTTACCTTTAAAGCCTCATTAATAAATAGATTCCAAATATCTTTGGGAGTTTAACCAACAATAATAAATGAAGTGTTACTTCCTGTATGGGCAAAGATTCCCTTCCCCTGTTTTTTAAGGCTCAAAGGGAATATTTGAAAGGAAAGGCTATATCAGCTAATATGATATTTTTAATCTAACATTTTTCCTATAGGAGTAGATAAAGTATTAAGGTTGATTTGTTTTATATATATATATATATATATATATGTATTTTTTAAAATCCCCAATACTCTGCATCTATCAGAGGTAACAAAATCAACTTGAACTGAAGTTTTGGATTTAGCTTTTATCCAGGCCTCCTAAACATCTCTAACCATGTCCTCTCTGCTTGCTACCACTTCCAATTCCTTTCCACAAGAGAATTGTAATCAGAACTTCCCTGTGTCAGCTCTGGCCTTACCTTACTAGGTTTTAGGCCTCCACAGCTTTCCCATATAAATATCCAAGCCAATTCACTTCATGCATTTACCTAAACCCCTCCATGCCATGTTATACCACCCTCCATCCCAATCTTAAATTTCCCTTTATATACTGTTTCTCTTCATTAGGAAATAGGTCTTTGAGGACAAAGATTGCCTAACTTGCTTTTATTTGTATCTACCAGGTATACTAAATTTCTTGGCATATAAATAACAATGTATTAAATGCTCTCTCCTTCCCTACTCTCTCTCTTTTCCCCCTTGTCTCTGAATCTGTCTCTGTCTCTGTCTCTCTCTCTCTTTCTCCCTTTCTTCCCTTTTACCCAGCTCCTTTCCTCTCTCTCCTCCCCCTTATAAAATTTAACGTTCTAAGGTATGGCCCATAATTCTGGACTACTACTAAGATTCTGTTATGAACAAATAAGCAATCTTCAGTTTCACATTACCTACAAATATGACAGAGAAATAAAAAAATGATGAAGCTGAAAGGGACCTTATAATGTCCCTGACATTGAGGTTATTTTGCAGTTCAAGTAAATGAAACCCAAAGAGTTAAAATTTTATAAGGAAACAGCAGAATTCGGACTTGAACCAAGGTTTTCTGATTCTAAAAACTTTTTTTTTTTTAATTAATATGATTTGTCATACCACCCAGCTTAGAAAGGTTCAAGTGACATGACACCTCTTGGAGCTTCAGGCAAAACTTACCTAAAACTTTATAATGTATTGATTAGAGAAATGCAAATTAAGACAACTCTGAAATACTATTACATACCTCTCAGATTGGTTAAGATAATAGGAAAAGATAATGATGAATATTGGAGGGGATGTGGGAAAACTGGTTCACTAATACATTGTTGCTGGAATTGTGAATTGATTCAACCATTCTGGAAAAGCAATTTGGAATTATGCTCAAAAAGTTATCAAACTGTGCGTACCCTTTGACCCAGCAATGTTTCTATTGGGCCTATATCTCTTTGGGATCTTAAGAGATCTTAAAGGAAGGAAAGGGACCTACATGTGCAAAAATGTTTGTGGCAGCCCTTTTTGTAGTAGCTAGAAACTGGAAACTGAGTGGATGCCCACCATTTGGAGAATGGCTGAATAAATTATGGTATATGAATGTCATGGAATATTGTTTTGTAAGAAACAACCAGCAGGATGATTTCAGAGAGGCCTGGAGAGACTTATATGAACTGATGCTAAGTGAATTGAGCAGAATCAAGAGATCTTGTACACCGCAACAAGAAGATTATGCGATGATCAATTCTGATGGACATGACTCTCTTCAACAATGAGAAGATTCAGACCAATTCCAAGGACCTTGTGATGAAGAGAACCATCTACACCCAGAGAGAGGACTGTGGGAACTGAGTGTGGATCATAACATGGCATTTTTACTCTTTTGTTATTTGTTTGCATTTTATTTTCTTCTTTTTTTCCAGTTTGATTTAATTTTTCTTGTGTAGCAAGGTAACTGTATAAATACATAGGCATATATTGGATTTAACATATATTTCTACTGTGTTTAACATATATTGGACTATTTGCTATCTAGGGGAAGGGATAGGAGAAGGGGGGGAAATTGGAACACAAAATTTTGCAAGGGTTAATGTTGAAGAATTATTTACGCATGTTTTGAAAAATAAAGTTAAAAAAACAAAAATGAATATAATGTAAAAGACAACTTATCTATAAAAATCAAAAACTAAAATGAAATGAACTATAAGTTTGTTATTTTACTCTCTATTTTCTTAACATATTCTAAAATATGTTATAGGACAAAGATGATTACTAATTAACAGAAAAAAGTAATCATCTTTTCATATATTTTGCAATCCTTTCATTTTTTGGTAGTTTATAAAAAATTAAAAATCCCTTTGCATAGTGTTGACTCTCCTTCAAAACCAAAATGGTACATCTATAGCAGATTTTCTATCTGGGGAACTTGGTAAGGAAGTTGATTTAATCTCTTGAATGAGTCAAAAGAGGCACTAATGTACTGGGATACTAGCATATAGAATCAGAAATGATATTACTATGGAACACACATATTTTATTGCATGTTTCTCTGAACCATGCATTTTCTTTTCTTATTGTTTTTTTTTAATAATAAATGAAGAAAATACCTACCGACTCTATAGGACTAATTTGTAGAAAGAATTGTAAAATGAAAATTTTAGCAAAAATTCTGCTAGAATTTCTGCCAAATAGAAGTTTGCACAATCTAAGAGAAAAAACTTTTTGAGACAAGCATACATTACTTTCAACTCTCAAAGAGACAGTACAAAACGTTACCCTTTAGTTTCTCCTTTGTCTTCCCCACAAGAAGACATTAAAAATAATTTATTCTGCTAAGCTAAGGTAACATGAAAAACCACGGAATGAGTTGCCTTCCTGTCAATGAAGTCACTAATAGTGTCGGGAAAGATGTCCTTTACTCAACCAAAGAACATTAATAAGAAGGAAGAGAATCTAGCCTTTAAGTCACTGTTAATGAAAGAGGGCTATGACAAAGTGTGAAAATTTTTTTTTGTAAGAAATGTATATGTATTTTAAATGTAAAGCAGTAAATTATTTTAATGTTAGTTTTATTATTTTCAAACTGAAAAGCAACCAACTGACTCCATGAATGAACAGCTGCTTTCACTTCATATGCTGATGGAAAACAAAATAAATGTCTGGGTTTTGAACCCTTATTCTTATTGTTTTCTGGTAGTATTCTGTAGCATTTTGACCACCTCAAGGTAGCACCTGTAGGGATTTCCAGGCTGGGGAGCATGTTTCAAGGTAACTGAAATTTCTCTGATTCTATATTAAATCCTTGAGGTGCTCTCAAAAGCCTCAAATAATACTAAATACCATTTTCTATACAATCTATCTACAATAAGTCAATGCAGTTCTCAACAAGATAACATGAAGATCCATTTTAGGGTAAATCAATACAGATCTGCTTGTGTTCTTTAAAAAATCTTCATAGT